>PVKU01009914.1:0-56940 GCA_004027475.1 Anoura caudifer | reverse complement strand
GAGAATTCTAGAAGCAACAAGGGATAAAGGCAGAGTCACCTACAAAGGAGTTCCCATCATACTGCCAGCTGATTTCTCAAAAGAGACCTTACAGGCAAGAAGGGGCTGGAAAGAAGTATTCCAAGTCATGAAAGGCAAGGACCTGCATCCAAGATTGCTTTATCCAGCAAAGCTTTCATTTAGAATGGAAGGGAAGATAAAGTGCTTCTCAGATAAGGTCAAGTTAAAGGAGTTCATCGTCACCAAGCCCTTATTATATGAAATGTTAAAGGGACTTATCTAAGAAAAAGAAGATAAAAAATAGGACAGTAAAAAGACAGCAAACTCACAGATATTAACAACCACACCTAAAACAAAAGCAAACTAAGCAAACAGCTGGAACAGGAGCAGAACCACAGAAATGGAGATCACATGGAGGGTTAGCTACAGGGGAGTGGGAGGAGGAGAGAGGGGGAAAAGGCACAGAGAACAAGTAGCATAGATGGTAGGTAGAAAATAGACAGGGGGAGGGCAAGAATAGTGTGGGAAAAGTAGAAGCTAAAGAACTTATGACACATGGACATGAACTAAAGGGGGGAATGTGGGTGGGAGGGGGTGTGCAGGGTGGAGGGGAATGATGGGGGAGAAATGGGACAACTGTAATAGCATAATCAATAAAATATAATAAAAAATAATAAAAAATAAATAAAATAATGTATAAACTTTAAAAAAATAGGCAATCTCTTCACTGTTCTCCATTTCCACTAAAGACATCAGCTAAAATTAAATAGGTTAAATGAAGAACATTCTTAGTAGTGTGGCTAATAACAAAAGAAAATATGAAATTCTTCTCCCTGGATGAACAAAGAGGACATACATCTGTAGGTAGATTTCTCTGGTGCCTGAGGTATGAATTATATGCTTCTCGCTGGTTATAAGATTCTATGGAAACTTATTCTCTAAAATAATGCAATACTGTGTTGTCCCAGCAGGTAGTGATGTCTTTTGTGTTTAATGTAAATTAAATATTTTTAGCATTGAACTTCACTAATTTAGGCAGTTGCCACTTTTTATTAGTGAAACCCAAATGAAGACATCACTTTCTCAGTGTCTCCTAGTTAACTGTGAGGCAGACATTGGGAAAATGTGGAAGAAAGGACTGGAAAATGGATAAGGACAATGAATAAAATTATTTTAGGGTCATGATTATCAGTCCTGGCTATAATTAGAATCATTTGGGAAAACATTAAAAAAAGTACCAATGTCTGAGCCCCACTGCGCTGGGTTGGGGCCCTTACACAGGTATTTTTTGCAACCAGTTTTGAGAACCACTATTATAGGACTTTTAAGTGTTACCAAAAGGGGAGAGCATCCTATGGAAAGTAACCACCAGGGTGATCTATCATAAATTCCTAACTGGGCCAGTCATGGTGAGTAGTCACACCTTAGGCATACAGCTCTCTCTGCCTTAAGCAAGCTATGTTCATTGTTTCTGTGCATGTAGGTTACACACCTTTGAAATACCTTTTTTCAGACCCCTCCTTTTAAAACATGACCACCCTTTCAAAGACCTCCTTCAAAAGCATGTCCACCCTCAAGAGAACAAATAATCTTTTTAACTATCCTGTAATCTGAGCCCTGCCTTGCTTTCTCCCTCCTTCATGTAATCTTCCTTAAATTCCCTCCTTAATTCCAAATGTATAAAAGAAGCTGCAAACTGTATTTTTCTTGGAAGCATTTTTCTCAGTCTGTTGAGATCTTGCTTCCAGGTATATCTTCTGTTTGGCTCAAATAAACTCATAAAAATTTTCTACAGGTCTAGACATTCTCTCATTGATAAGAGTATGATGGTTAAAAAAACTCTACAGCAACTACTGTTTCAGAGTATTTTTTGAACATAAGACACAAATAAATTTTGTCAACTGCCCATCTACCCATGGACCCATGCAAGGGATAGAATTCAACAGAAGCATATGACATAGTACTAGGAAGAATAATGAATCAGAACAGATCCTGTCTAGCCTTCGCTTCATCATTGGTGAGGTGTGTGACACTGTGCAAGTTACTTTATCACTCTGGTCTTCAGTTTCCTCATACCAAAAAAGGGGGTGATGTAGACACCAGCCCACAGTGTCTGAATCATTATGGATGAGATACGAGACAAATTCACATGGACAACCCAGTCCTGTGGAGGAAAAGGGACAGCATGACCACTTTCTCAAGAGGAGAGCATCTTGACCCTGGCCCTGACAGGTTTTTATTGAGTTTCAATTTGCACAGGAATACAGGTAAAGTTCATTAATCATTGTCAGGCAGTAAGGATCAAACAATAGCATACAAAGAACTATGAGGACCTCTTCTGAGACAGGGTCTGTTTGCTAAAGGGCTGCAAAACTTTGGGAAACAAACTCATTTCCTGCTCGGACCTTTATCACTTAATTGAGAGCATTCTTAGCAAAGCAGGTTTCACAGGATTTTATATATTCTTTCTTAGGTCTGATCACCCCAGGGAACCCGCCCTTTCCAGCACAGAGCTGCACAGCCCTCTGTCATTGTTTCAGGCTTAAGTCAGGCAGAGCAAGCAAGTCAGCCAAGAGATTAGGAGACTTCTTGCAGACAGAATGAGGACTCAGGCTATGTCACCCCCTTTTGCTATAGCTCCTAAGTCCTTCCTTAGGGCCTCCACATGATCGTGCCTGTCTTAGGTCCTTCCCCCCTTGGGGAATCGTACCTGTCGTTGGCTAACTGATCAAGCATTGGGGGCCAGTTATGGATGAAGTAAAAGGAGCAGAAGTGGCACTCCTGCCAGGGAGATAAGCTTTGTCTCCTCAGTGGCTTATGGTCCGAAGGTCGTTGCTCACTCAGCCTTAGCCATGGGGTGGTTACAGCTCCCGAAACCAGGCAGGGTGGTTCCCAACAAGAGGGAACTACATGGCCATCAGGTCCCTTCTAGTTTCCTGATTCTCTAGCAATTTGTGACAATTTTGCACTTTTTTGCAGGGATCTGTGCTTACAACACTTTCCAATTTGAAAGTTACGGCAATATCTTTACACCAAAGAGGACCAAAACATTTTACTAATTCTATTTTAGTGTCTTTCTCATAACTAATTTTAAATAAGACTATTGACAAGTCAACTCCATCACGTTGAAGACAATATCATGAAAGACTCTATGCATGTATAACTCAGCAACTATTTTTTTAAACATCTTTTATGTTCCAGACACTGTGCTAGAAACTGAGATGTTGCAGAGATAAAGAACACATAGTTCTTATTATCAGTAAGATGATGGTTTTATAAAAAAGGCAAAGTGAATTTGAAGAATGGAATCCAAGTTCCCTTAAGACTATGAAAGGCACATGCTTTTCCATAAGTACTCCCCAAAATAATGAAATACCCTTCAGGAACAATGGAAAGATCTGTTTGTTTGTTTTTTTTTTTACTGGATTTACTTCCTGAATAATTTCTATAAATCTCCAAGGAACACTTCCATGTTCTGTAATCTGTCCAGATGGTCACTGACCAATTGACTAGCCATCCTCATCTAGAAGTTATAGCTCCATATCTCACAATTTATTTCTTGATGCCTTGAAAATGCCTTTCCTTGCTGCTTCTGCTCTCTCTCTCTCTTACTGTCTCTCTCGCTCTCTTTTTTTCCTTCACACTAGATGTGTGTACATAGTCTCTTAATTCCCTGTAGCACAGCCAAGCCCACTCTAACACTTAACTGAAAGTTTAGGGATAATCCAAGCAAAATGCAAAAAATAGCTTGTAACTTAGCTGCCACTAAAAGTGGCTTGCTAGTCAGGATCTTCCATCAGTATTAAATATAAATAAATTGTTATTGTATGTCAGAGACTATTCCATGTGGCAGGTAACTCCAGTCATCGTCCCACTGTGGAGTCTTGGTGACCTATAAATCTTTATTACCAATTGATATTGGTTTATAGAAGAAGGGTTACACATAAATGAAAACATTTTACCACCAAAACTAAAAAATAAAATACCGCCAATCTAAAAGAAAGTGATGGGGTGTAAAAAAAATAAATGAAATATATCTGGATTATTTGAAAAACAGATAATTAGCTTTCTTGGTAGAGTGTCATGGTAAAATGCACAACTGTTTATAATGTTTGAGTTCCCACTCTGCCACACACCAGGATGTAAATTAGATAAATCACATAGCATCTCTCTGCCTATATTGTCCTCATTTTTACTGTAAAAATAATATCAGTACCTGCCTTGTAGACTTGTGTAGAATAAAGAAAATACTATGCATTTCATGGAAGTGAGTTTATACATTCTAAATTACCTTTAAAGGTTGTACATTCAAATGTTAGAAGCCTTGTAATGAAAAAAGTTTTTAAGTAAATAGTTTTAACTGTAAACTAACAGTGAGAAGAGAGTATTGGATTTTGGTTTTGACAAATGTCGCTCAAGTCTCAAGGTCCTATGCAGGGTCCTCTGGCTCTGAAGTCAAGTATCAGTCACTGGGAACTGACATAATGACCTCCAGAGATTTGGCTATAGGAATGATCTTCCTATCACAGACTATAGTTGGAATTTAGGGATATTTTTTCTTTTTTATCCTTTTATTTATAATAACAAGTGCATATTAAGATCCACAGTTTTGTTTCTCAAGCACTTAATTATGGCCAGCTCTTCAGTCATTCTGTCCAAAAGAGTGACCAAGACAATGACAGCTTTTGGGTTGATATATTTCTTTAACGACTTTTAATGCAAACTTCTATGTTCACAAATGGGCAGGGGTATGTCCGCTGACAGCACCTGCTTCTTGAGTATTTTTCAGGCCATCACAATCATCCCCCAAAACTCCAGGTGCACAAACTATAAACTTGAAATCCCAAACACAGTTTTTACGCTTACCTCTCCTATATCTATAACTAAGAAGTCCCCCCACTCCCAGTTCATTCCCAGACTGGTCTCATCTCCCATCCTAGGATGACTGACAAAGGAAACATTCATTTTTCTTTACACTCACCCACCAGATAGCCTTTAGCCTCAGAGGAACAGACAAGGCAATGGTAACAGTTTAGAAGAGATACTTCAAAGTCTGGGTAATTCAACTGAAAAACCGATGGATGGGTTGCCAACAGTTCAGACAGGGTAAAGCTGTTCCAAGGCCATTTCAAGTCTTTACTTCAGCATAATGTTAAGAGAAGGCCCAGACCTGGATCCTGATATGGACTGTTCCAAACTAGTTCATGAGAAAATTTTTGTATAAAAATTTATATATACATATTTATATAAAGTTATATAAATATAATGTTATATAATATAATATAATATAATTATATAATATATAATGTATAGTATTATATCATTATATATATATATATAAAAATCTCCAGAGGAGGGGCAGTTCTTAGGGGCATGGCTAAATCTATATTTAGAAAAAAAATAATATGATCTGTCTCTGTCTCTGTCTCTGCAAGGGTGTATTTATGCTAAGGACAGCAAAGTGTACATTGGTCAATGGCACATACAACATTTCTGTCTGAAGTACTAGCTTTCAGTACTATGTACACCATTAAAATGTAAATGGTGACTTACATTTTTCTACTAGAACAATAGATTATTATCATGTTTTTAAAGGTATTCTGGTGATTTTCCTAAAGCCAAAGAATCTGCTCCAAAGGTGAGTTAATATTTATACTACTAACACATTTTAAATGGTGTCTTTCAAGTTAAGAAAAAACAAACTTAATTTCATTTAATGCTCTACTCTAGGGGTGATAAAGGTCCACATCCAGACTTGGGGCAGGAGGGAATGAGGACAGAGAAGCCGTCCTGGATGGGGAATGACTGAAGAGAATGCTGGAAGTTGGGTGAAAGCCAAGTGAATTAGTACAGGGAGGTCAGGAGAGAATAATCCAGGCAGATGAAGCAGCATTTGTGAAATCTTAGAGACTAGGCAGAAGAAGGGTGCCTTCAAGAGAAGGTAACATTTTGGTTTCGAGGTCATGGAGGGGTGACATTTTGGTTGGGCGGTTTTAGCACTTGTACCATGACTCTAAAAAAAAACCATTAAACTTTGATTTTAAAAAAATCACTAGGTAATTTGTAAAGTACACTATTAGTCCTTCTTTTATTCTTAAATGTGAAGAAGGTTCCAGGGAGGGGATGATTAGGTTGAAAGTATAATGAATTATTATAGATTATATCAAAGATTACATAGTTCATTGACTGTCTTAAAAGAGACAGAAAACATCCTATTTCTAAGGCTTTCTCATGAAATCTTCTCTCTGCTTAATACTGTACCTCAACCCCTGAAAAGGTAATGATGCCTGCCCCATATGTATTTCAAAAAAATAAGTAATCTGGTTTATAAAATAAGTGTAATATAATTCATTGAAGTCTATTTCCTCCCCTAATGACTACTTATATGCTGTTTTTGGCTTTTTGTGGAGGATGCCCTAAGCATATACATAAATTTTCTCTTTGCTCTTTGCTCAATCCAGTCTGGGTTTTGTTTGTTGTTCATTTTCTAGTTCCTTTAAGTGTAAAGTTAGATTGTTTGAGATTTTTCTTGTTTCTTGAGTTAGGCCTGTAATTCTATCAATTTCCCTCTTAGGACAGCTTTCCTTGTGTCCCAGAGATTTTGAGTTGTGTTATTTTCATTTTTTTCAAAGTATCTTTTGATTTCTTCCTTGATTTCATTGCAAACCTATTCATTGCTTAGTAACATGTTATTTAGCCTCCATGTCTTTGTTTTTCCCAGTTTTTTTTTCTTTCTTGTGATTGATTTCTAGTTTCATACCATTATGGTCAGAAAAGATGCTCAATATGATTTTAGTCTTCTTAAATTTATTGAGACTTGTTTTGTTTCCTAACATATGGTATCTCTTAGAAAATGTTTCATGTGCATTTGAAAAGAATGTATATTCTGCTGCTTTGGGGTGAAATGAGCTGAAGATATCAGTTAAATCCATCTGATTTATTGTCATTTAAGACTGCTATTTCCTTGCTGATTTTCTCTCTGGAAGATCTGTCCATTGATGTCAATGGATGTAAAAATTCCCTACTATAAATGTATTTCGGTCAATCTCTCTTATGTCCATCAAGATTTGCTTTACATATTTAGGTGCTCCTATGATGGGTGCATAAATGTTTACAAGGGTTATATCCACTTATTGGATTACTCCCTTTATCACTGTGGAGTGCCCTTTGTTTTAAAGTCTATTTTGTCGGCTATAGGTACTGCTACCCCAGATTTTTTTTTCTTTTCCATTTGCATGAAATATCTTTTTTTCATCCTTTTACTTTTAGTCTGTGTGTATCTTTTGTTCTGAGATAGCATATATATGTATCTATTGTATCTGTTGTAGACCAAAATGTTACCTTCTCTGTAGTATCTGATGTAGACAGCATATATATGGGTCTTGTTTTCTTATCCATTTAGCAACTCTATGTCTTTTGATTGTGGCATTTAAGCTATTTATATTTAAAGTGATTATTGATAGGTATGTATTCATTGCCATTTTATTCTATGAGGTATGTTTCTTCTTCTCTTCCTCCTCCTCCTTCTTCTAGAAGACCCTGTAACATTTCTTGTAATACTGGTTTGGTGGTAACAAATTCCTTTACCTTTTTCTTGAGCTTAATCCAAGTTGGGATTCCAGATACCCATTTGTACTTTTTTTTTTTTTTTTTGGTGATATTTTGCTGTGCTTGTATGCTTATTGATTAAATTGGAAACCCAGGGTAAATTGATAAACTAGTCTTCTAGATGAAGGCTATAATTCTATTCTCAAATGGAGAGAGATGATGTCTCCTGGGCTTCAAAAGTAATATAAGCTACAGGAGTTTCCCCGTTCCTACTACAGGTGAGTGGAGTGGTTGGTATGCATGGTATGTAACTCATAGTGCCACTAGTTTGCCATAGAAATCATGTTTGAAAACTGTGCTCAGTGGGGTTTTTAGTATAGGAAATTTAGAAACTTTTGAAGATAAAATATTTGAAGAGGTTCTTGCTGTCTCCAGTGAGCTAGAAATGAACGTTTTTGAAATAATGTTCTTGTCATTTTGAAACCTGAGCCTACATTAATTATTTTTAAATTAGTGGTGGTAACTGTGTAATCCTATAATTGTTACCTACCAGTAAAGCTTTCTAGTCTTTTTTAAGAAACATATTACAAGCAATTTGAAATATATAATTAATTAACAATTAACTAGAAAAGCTGCTGACAACTAATACTCTGTTGTATAGATAAAGGCCAATAAATCTTGAGTTACAAAATAAGTCTTATGTTAAGTTTCTTTTCTTTCTTGGTAGTAGAGGGAAATTAGAACACAGAAATATTTTTAAACATTAGAATCATATATTAGAGAGGCAAAAAGTACAGATATTTTCCTGATGTTGAGCAATGAAAATTTTGGTTTGAAATACTCTGAACTCTGGGGATATATACTCTTTGAAGATAGTGTTTGATGTGGGTTTTTTCTTTAAAATCTTTTGACTTTCTTTGTCAAAAATTCCAATGATAGGGAAGTAGGAAAGTCATTTGACTTTTTCCTATTTCAGTTTCTTCATCTTTAAAATAGAATTCAGAACAAGAGAGGGGGAGGAGAGAGAGAGAGAGAGAGGGAGGGAGATGGACACATTTCATTATTTTAAGTCTTGAACTGTGAAGTCGGACTGTTGTGGGCTGGTATCCTGGCTTTGCCATTTTCTGACTGTATGAGTTTAGATAAGTCACTTCTCTAAACATTAGTTTCTTTATCTATAAAACAAGGATAAAAATAACACCTACTATTAGGGCTCTTTTAAGGGTAAAATGAGAAGTGCAATTAGTTAAGTCCGTAGCATAGTGCTAGTACCTTGGAAATTATATACATTCAATAAATAATTTTATTAAAAGCATTTTATAAATTAATAGGGCTAATTGTTCTAATAAGGACCATTTATCAAAAGGGAGATCTGTATCTTCCTCCATAATATCAGAGGTAATGGCCTCCCTCCTTAGATTTTCCATCTAGCACTGTACTGATACTTAATTGATTAGCGTCTGATTTCTGTAGTTAAAAATGACTATGTCTGGCTAGTCTTTCCCACTGGATTATAAAGTATGGAAGATAGCAATTATATATATGTATAAATAATCTATCTTCTAATCTATACATTCTCTATCTTCCATGGCCAGAGGTATCAAGCCATATAATATGAAAAATAGAGACATTTGTTGGAGAAGATCCAAGATATAAGGAACACTGTACATGGGACAATGACACCTCAGTCCCCTTCAAAATAGACAACTTGGGACCTCACACAGTTCTCCCAATCACCATCAGCTGCCCCATTGTATTTTCCCAAATCTCATCAATGTTCTGAAATGTCTTCCCTTTCAAAGGTGATTTTAATTTTTGGAGAAGCGAGAAGTCACAGAGTACCAAATCTGGGCTGTAGGGGGGCTCAGTCATCTGGGTGATTTGGTGTTTCACTAAGAAATTTTTCTTCACAAGATGGGATGCATGAGCAGAGATGCATGAGAGGGTGTGATGTTGTGATTGTGATGAAGCTGCAAATCACCAGTTGCCCATAGCTGCAGCCTTCTGAATCATCCCAATAGTTTTTGTGGAGAAATGTCCAAGTTTAACACAAAATTTGATGCAGATTCATTTCTCTCTTGCTCAGTCCTTTATAATGTGATGACCACACAGTATACATTGTTCATGCATGTGCATTCCAGTCCACTCTGCTTGGCTGCCAGGATACATCGATGTTGTACAGACTGTTCTCATTATATTAACAGTGGCTGGACTTTTTCTGGACAGACTATATATATGTTTTTGGAGGGGGAGGAGGATTGTGTATTTTGAATTGAATTTAAATTGCATCCCAGCTGTGATTACACTATCTGAATGTAGTCAATTATCAGCAAAGATAAAATTTCAATCAACAGTTCATCCGTAGACAAGCCATTGAGTTGCAGAACAGAACAACTGGGGGGGGGGACCATTTACCTGACCTGTCTCTAGTTGGGGGCCCAGCCATTCTAAGATGAATGAGTTTCTCACATGGAGCTGCAGGGACTTCATAGTGAGAGCCTTTGAGGGTAGGATGAGGACTTTGGCTTTGCTGGTCTCCATGAATAAAGGGATAACAGGGACTCCTGATGTTCACATGGTTGCTAGAGCCCTGTATCTCTTTAGGGCCCGTCATCAGCCTGCACCAGTCACTGTCTGCTCTTACAAAGGACATTTGTGATGGGATCATGAGAACTGAAGTTCTGTTTCTGCTAATGTCTGCTTCCTTTGTAAATATACATATATGTACCAGTACACACAACCACATTAACCACATGCACAGTCCTCCTCATTCAGTGTTAGTCCTGCCCTAAACTGTAATTGGGCTCTTTTATAATACCACTTTAATGGTATGAAACTCCATGGAAATAAAATTAGAAAAGCCTGTTGTGAAGTGTTTATTTTAATGCTCAGGTATATCCACTTTAGAAGTGGGTGGTATTTTACATGGCTTTTTTGTATTACTTGAAGATAAGGATTTCTTCAGATCTTTTTGCTGATTTCTCTGTAGAATTCTGGAGAGAAATTTTAGGCATAAGTTATTTTAAGATCTGATCACATCCCATCAGTTTAATTCATTACACCAGATCTCTTTTGAATGTCTATAACACAAAGCACTGAACCACGAAATATCAGGGATTCACAAATAAGTAATAAGGCCTGCTCCCTGGTCTAGGGAGGTCATAGTTCAACATCATTACCATTTTATTTCTTAATGATTCCATCATACACAGTACGATGGATAGGGTGAATGTAAAACTGGTCAAGTAAATATCAAAACCTCCTCAAATCCTCTTTTGAAAAGAGAAAGTTATACATAAGTAATAATGTGCTGGTTCCCAAGTCTTTCTCTCTCTCTCTCTTTTTTTAAAAAGATTTTATTTGTTTATTTTTTAGGGAGAAGGGAAGGGAGGAAGAAAGAGAGGAAGAGAAACATCAATGTGTGGTTGCCTCTCACATACCCCTACTGGGGACCTGGCCCACAACCCAGGCATGTGCCCTGACTGGGAATCCAAATGGCGACCCTTTAGTTCACAGGCTAGCACTCAATACACTGAGCCATACCAGCCAGAGCCCAAGTCTTACTCTTGACAAGCAACACAAGCACCAATAAATATGAAATACATTAAATTAAAAATTATAGTGAAGCCAAATGTATCCAGTATTATCAAAGAATAAAAACGTTTATGTGTTTTAATTTTCTTGATAATGGAAACTTATATTCCCTTTGAAGCACCAAAGCATTTTTAAATATTAACCAATTTGAGATATGTCTTTCTAAAATGTGTGGTATATTTCCCCTGTCTTTTAAAATTATGTATTCTGAACTGACTTTAACATTTTCTTAATGAGACTGGAATATCATTGTGAGCATCAAATAGTATGCTGTACTGTAAATATGGAAATTTTCAGTATTAACAATATTGAGGTATATAGGGCTATTTTTTTCATATACCAACTAGACCCACAGTATATTTTTGGTTTCCCTATTTTTTATTATAACTATTAAAAAAATCTGTTTTCTCAGTGTTTTAATGGTCTGAGTCAGTTGCTGTTGCAGTGTGATAGGCCACCCCAAACTTAGTGGCAAAAATAAAAATTATTTTATTATGTTCTTAAGATTCTGTGGATCAGAAAGTGCATGTGGAGAGAACTGTCCCCTGCTTCTATGTTGCCTGGCACCTCAGCAAGGAAGACTTAGATGATTGGGAGTGACTTTAATACTAGAGTGTGGAACAGCTGGGACAAGAGGATTTAGTTCCATGAGGACATCTTATTTACCTCTCTCTCACCTGGGCTGGAATAGCTAAAGGCTAGGCTCAGCTGGGACTATTGACCAGACCACCTACACATGATGTCTTCACATGGCTTGAGATTTTCACAACATGGTCACTGGGTTCCATGAGGAAAGCCCCAAAGAGGGGCTTCAGAATCATACAGCACTATGCTATCAGTAACAAGCAAGTCATTAGGTCAGCCCCAGATTCAATGGGATGAGATTTAGATCTCGATTTTTGGTGGGATAGTGCAAGTTACACTGGAGTAGGGCATAAGGGATACAAAAGATTATTGAGACCACCTTTGAAAAATACAGTGTCAGCAATTATTTCTCATTGCTGTTGATATCTTCTCCTTATAGGTTTCCCATACAATGTATTTTTGTTCCAAATACAATTTATTTCAGTTCTTAAATAGCAAAATAAAGTAGCTTTCAAAAGTTGAATGTACAATCAGAATATATGGTTATTTTAAGGGTTCTCTTATGAATGAGTTGACTGAGTTTAAATACACTGACCTTATGGTAGCCATCCTGGCTTCCTTGAGCCTTTTCCTTCACTATTTTTCAAATAGTACTGTTGCTGGATGTTATGGACTGACGGTGACTTCCACCCCCAAATTCATATGGTGGATCCCTAACCCCCAATGTGACTGAGGTAATTAAGGTTAAATGAGGTCATAAAGGTGGGATTCTAATTTAACCAGACTGGTGTTCTTACAAGAAAAGGAAGAGACAACAGAAGTATACACACAGAGGAAAGACCCTGAGAGGACATGGCTGAGGAGATGGCTATTTGCAAGCTGGGGAGACAGGCCTCAGGAGAAACCAAACCTGCTGACAATTTTGTCTTGGACTTACAGCCTCCAGAGCTATAAGAAAATAAACTTTGTTGTTTAAACCACCCACACTGTGGTATTTTGTGTGGTCACTGTAGATGACTAATACACTAGATAATTAACATTTCAGAGACTATGGTCTTAGTCCTACGGCTCTACTATTATTCTCACCTATGTTCTCCTTATTCCATCAGATATTAATTTTCTATGCCATTGCTTATGCTGTTCCTTCTGCCTAAATGATTCTTTCCTCCTTGTCCATGCCTATTAACTCACCCTGGGAGGCTCAGTTCAGATAGCACCTTCTCTGTGTTTTACTTAACCAACCACCCAGGCAGAGTTAATCACTCCATCCTTATACAGGTACCTTGATTTTTGTCATTTTTAATATTGAATGATAGCTAGCCATCTCTGAGTCCCTCTCACTTGCTATAGAATAGGTGTTTGAGGGGAGGGACTACGATATCCTGGTTTCTCCCAGTTTCTGGCACAGTGTCTAACATTTAGCAGGTACTCAATACATGTTTGTGGATTTAATACAGCACATTAGAAATGCATAAAATTTAAGACCTGGAAGACACCTTAATGATGATCTAATCCAAACTCTCGTTTTACAAGTGAAGACAATGCAGTCTGAAAAGGTTGTTTCAGACAGATATTCCAAAGGACATCACCCTCACTTCTAGTTAGCACAAAAAAAGCATCTTGAAAGGTAATAATTTTAGGGGATGATTAAACAATTGAAAAGGCATGAGCTCATAGCACTTAGAAGGGGAATGTGTTCCAGACATTGGGTGATGCATTTAAAGTTTGGAGACAGAGGTGTGTGGGGGAGGAAGCAACTTTTCTCTACTCTTCTAGGTTCTTCCAGCTGATTTAATAACTAAAATAGACATGAATCATATTAACAAAAGAAAATGACCAAATTTAATTACATATGTATGTATGGGAATCATACATACATGAGCTGAGCAGTTAGAGACAGAAAGGGAAAATGAGGTATGACATCCTGAGCCAAAGATGAGGTAAATGCACCTTGGGGCTTCAGAGGAGAGGAAGGTCATTTGCAGGACAATAAAAGAGCAAAGGTTCAGTAATTAGAAGTTTGCCCTGCCCTGTACGTAGATCTTAAAAAGTTATTTCTGATGATAGCTCATATGGGCAAGGCTTGTGCTGCATTTATGTCCTGTATGTACATATGGGCTAGGCCCATAATTTAACTTCAAGGGAACGATAAAAGTATCTCATGAGTTCACAGGTCTCTATTGACTACAGCTCCGAATAATTCACGTGACAAAGTGGCACATATTGGGAGGCCTATTCTGAACCCCTTCAGGTGGATGGCTGAATAAAGTGAGTACTGAGCTAATGTGTGCACATTAAAAATGTGTCACTATGATTTGGAAGGACTGTTCACAAATCTACAAAGAAACTATACATTATCTTTTATTATTTTTATATTTATTTCTCAATTTTCTCTACTTATTTTTTGATGCATAGGTTGTTAGAAAGACAAGTGAGCGACTCATTTAAATGGAGTTTTTTATTTTCTGAGTAAAGCAGTGAGAATTGTGCTGTATGTATGTCCTGATGACTGCAGATAAGTTAAAATAATAAAAACACATTTCCCCTTTCATCTCAGTACTACTACTCAATCAAACATTGAGTAAAAGCAAAGCACCTTACAGTTTACTTTTCCTGACAAACTTCCAAAGATAGGTGGGTCTACCACCTTTGGCCCCTCATCTATCTTCCCTCAGAAATGCTTTTCATTCAGTCCATAGAGGGAAAATGCTAAGGGTTGTGAAAAGATAATTACTCTCTTGTCTCCTAAAACATATTGACAGTTTAGTCTCCAGAAAATTATATGTGAAAGGACCCATTTTTCTCCTGTTTTACGACTGGTCTTTGTGTCTAAAGGTACAAACAAAACAAAAAATAACAAAGCAGCAAAAAAGGCACAAACGGAGTCTAAAATTTCATATTTTTATTATAAAGATAATGATGATAATATTATCAATAAATAAATAACACCATCATGGGTTGTTGTAGATTTTAGTCAGATGATATAGTAAAGAGCTTAGTTCAATGCCTGGCTCTTCCTGTGTTGTATAACTTCCTTGTATAGCTCACAAAGGTATACAATGTTAGCTGTAAACATTGGCAAGAAGGTCCATGTGGCAGCATCAATTTCTAGGTGTGTAAACTTGGGATCATTACTTATCTTTGTGACCCTTGGTTTTCTTATCTGTCAAATAAGAATCATGATGCTTTTGTGTGGGGTTGTGAAGATATGTTGAAATAATAAAGATAGGTTCCCTTTTGTCTAGTGGACATACTTGAGTTCTGCTCCTTTTTTAAAACTCATTTATTAATGACTTTGGGCAAGTCATGTAGGGCTTTGGAGCTCATTTTTCCTCATATAAAATGAGGAGTTGGAACAAGTATATCTCTTTTAACTGTAAACTTCTTAACAAAAGAAGGGCCCCCTCCCAGTGGGGCCATCAGTGATCATTTGAACTTGGCTTCCTCCTTTCTCCCTTTGCTTGTTGGTTCCCTGAGAGCACTGTATTAGGAATCCTTGTCCTGTACATGCCCAGAAATTTATCTTCATGCATGGATAGCTCCTGAAAATGTTGAAATTAGTTGAATTTAAATAATGCAGAGATGAAATGTTTAATTGTGTCCTCATGGCCTGGGCTGGGATTAGCACAGCATTTCTGTTGGTTGGTCAAAACTCCAATACCTTTTGGTATCAAATCCTAGAGCTCTCGCCTCTCATACTTTGTAAGAGCCATTTGGTTAGCATTTGTGCCTGAGTAAAAATGGAGACTTGAGAGTTAACAGTTTGAAAGGACTTAACTTTAGTATTTAAAAAAAGGCATCAGTGAGAGCAGAATGTTGAAAACAAGTATGTCATACTGTAAATTAACTATTTAAATTGCTTAGGGCTGGGATTACCTTTGTCCCTGACAAGATAGAAACTTCCAAAAATGACTTCATCTTTTGTACATTAGAGTGAAAGTGGTAAATTTCCAGTTTCTTAAATCCTACTTTACCCTAAGGTACACAAGAATTAATGAATAGCTAATGAACATATTCTATGGCGTGTTATGCACAAGCTCTTTTCAGTGATGGGAAGAAAACTTCCTAAGAGTTGTGGTTTTCTGAAATATAAAGGGAACATAATATAGAATGAAGAAAAAAGCTTTGGAAAAGCAAGAATGTCCCTCTAAAAAGAGCACTGAAGTGAAAAGGGAAACGACAGTGGGAAAGGATGTGGGTGGAAGAAGATGATTCAGCCAGAGGGGGCTGGGGCGAGTACCGTGGGCTGGCCTGCCTAAGTGTGAAGTAGGCGGGTGGTTATGACTAGCATTGAATGAGAGATAATTAAGAGCAAGTTGGTACCAGTAACTGCCAGGGAAGGGAGGAGAATATGTCCAGAAAAAGCAGTTCTTTATTTCAGTGCTGAATTAAAACACCTACGAGAATTTCATTTTGAAATTAAAAAATATTTTCTATAAACAGAATGTAGATGGTTGTGAAATATAACATGCTTTCTTGTAATGTTGTAATGGAAAGCAATTTCAAAATAGTATAATTGTGCTGGACACTCTTTCTTGGAAAGAACATTTATTTTAAATTATCAGTCATTCTGTAAAGGAAAAAAATGTTACTGTTTGAAGTCATACACAATGCAAGTTATCATGTTTCAATGTGGGATCAGCAACAAATATAAATTTCTGAATGTTTTCAAAAGAAAAGACTGAAAATGAACAGCTTTCATCATTCTTTAAATAGCTTTGTGAATTGAAGAACATTGTAATTAAACTGCACCAAGTGTCACTGCAAAGAATATTCTAAATTATGGTTTGAGTGAGGGTGAGAAATGCTATTTGATTGCTTGACAATCAAAACCAGAAGATGTTCAGATATGCACAACTCAGACTTATTGTAATTATATCAGATAGAGAAGTGGGAAGAAGAGGTATAGAATTTAATAATCAATTGTTTATTTCTCTTTAAGAAACATTTAAAAATTAAAAAAAGAAAATGTTTAAAACTATTCATAAATACGCCGGAATGCATACTGACTGAGTAATTTTGTGTAATAAAAGACATATTAGAAAGTAATCAGTCCTTTCAATGTTTCCCAGGAATAGGTGGTGAAAAAATGGCCATAGATGTCTTCAGACTACTCACAAAATTTAGAAATTAGTACATCTAATTCTCCAACAAGTACTTTATTTCAAATATAATGTCAGAAGGGATGTTCATAAGGGCTTGGAAATCTATTCCTTAAGCTATTTTGCACTTCAATTTACTCAACTTTCTGGTCTCCTGAAACTCTTTTTAAGATGGAAAGGAATAGGTAAGAGATGTTATCAGGACACCAATCAGACAATTCAGAACCTTTCTTTCCTTCTTTTCTTTTTACTATTTAATATAGGTAGTATATGGTATGCCCAAAATATACCTCTTAGAAAGAAGCTGCGAAATTAATACCCTACCAGTACCCTTACAAAGTGTTTGATGCACTGTTGGGTAGTAAAACAAGTATTTACACTTGACTGGAAAACAAAAAAGCCTGAAAACTGTCAAGCTGAAAATGAGACATAACACATTTTTTCATATCCTTTCCCAAAGTGAAAAACTAAAGACTATAAATTATACAGACAATATATGTATTATATATGTAAACAAGATGACCCTATATTCTATAGTCTTCTGAATTGAGCCTTCTTTTTTACCTTTAACTCAAAGTGCATCTAGTTTCCATCTCACATAATGAGGGAACTTCCGTATCATCCTCCAACCCCCACATTTCTTGGGGTTTTCCTTCTCCTGGGCATTTTTCATTCTAGACTGTCGCTACTGGTTTTTCGTACAAACTAACATTTTTTTTTGCATAAATAAGTGAGATATCTGATATATTTAAGAACAATTAAGCAATTTAAAAATTGGGCTGAATGATTCTTTCCTTTTTTCCTTTTTGTTGAATTTATTGGAGTGACATTTTTTCTAAACAAATTCACGCAATAGTATATGGTCCCATAGAGGGAACTTCTAGGTACCAGTCATAGAAAGACACTTCATCTCAGTAATTGGAAGATATTTTTATGGATCAAAGATTTATCAAAACAGTCTCAAGGGTTCTGTGAGGCAGTAAGTACCTCATCCTTGGAGATAATCAAATATTCACTGGCTACAATAACTTGAGTGTTCCTTCCAGAAGCAGACCCTGAGGTGACAATCCACATACAAGTGGTTTTTCTGGCAGGTGATTTCAGAAAAGAGCAGTAGGAAATGGAGAAGTAAGACAAGGAAATTATGCTGGAAATAAAAGAAATTTATGCTGGATATACTGTCACACAAGAGTCCACTGTGGTAACAGAAACTCTGATCCCACTTGGGAATTCTGTATGACAGTGTAAAATACTCACCTCAATTATCCTCCAGCAAGCTGAGGATACTGGGATATTAACACTCAAATTTCCATCAGTGGAGGTTGAAAGCTGTTCTAGAAGGGCATGAGTCTCCTGCTACCTCCTGTCTGCCAGCTGGGAGGGGGTTATAAACTAAAATTAATTTTAAACTATAATAAAAAATAAAAAGTGTTTATTTGAACAAAAAGATCTGCGGCCCAGGAGACACAGCTTTAGGTAGCTACTTAAATTGAGTTCTGCCAAGACAAAGAAGAGGCCACCTTTTATAGTAAAATTTCCAATTCAGGTTCCCAGTTAGCTCCATTTTATGTAAATGAGGTATCTAAATTTGTACACTCCTGATTGGCCTGATTCACACAGTCCTGATTGGTCAGTATTATGCTTCATGAATGATCATTATGGAGAAGTTCTGTTTGAAAGGAGCAGGTCTCAGTCCATTGGTAGAATTATAAAACCAGGGATTCCCTGCAGTGGTTGACTCAGACAGAGAAAACAAGCAGGGCATAGTGTGGGAAGCTGAGAATTTAGTCTGAGATTCTTCCCAGTATGCAGAGTACATGAGGAGACGCTGTCAGCAAATGGCCTCTAGATCCTTATTAGTCACAAAATTTGGGCTCTAGTTGACTATGCAGCATCCATCTGAGCAGATAAATTCTTTCTTGGGGTTCACATCAAATGCATCTTTCTTCTCAGCCCCCACAGGGGTAAATCAGGTGCTGGAGTTTCAAGAAATCCTATAGAAAATAAATGCCATGATGGTAGTTTTAAGCCAGATTGGCACACTGAACTGATAAGAGTGAAAGGATATGGGTTAGGGTCCCTGGAGTATCTGTTATACTGGCTAAAAACTTGGGAAGGCTATTATATAAAATAGATTGCAATATAATGACCCAAGGACTGAATCAATCCCAAGGATATGTATATTTATTAGTTTTTAAGTGTTTGGTTTTTTTTTAATTGATCTTGAATGACCATAGGTACTACCATGCTCATTCCAGTTTGCCTCAGCCTCCATCAGTGTCTACTGGTAAGCTTCACACATTTACATTACTCATTGTTCTTGAAGTTTTCCACCCCTGGAGGAAATTTAAATCTAAAATGATAGGCAGCTCTGGATAATATTAAAGGTCACTGCCAGTGTTTGCACTGTACCTGTATAGCTTGAGCCAACATATCAGAATAGATTACAAAGAGAAACTGCTTGGTATTTAGGGGGGTTGAGTTAGGGTCCACAGTCATACTCTAGTGAATTTGTTAAGACAAGCATGGACATTGATGCTCACCCACTTAGCCTTGGATTGCAAGGAAAGATGACCTTGGCAGACAACATTAAAGCTTTTAAATATTGGCTTTGCATTATGTTAAGTGCAAGAAGCCATACACACAAGGCTATATACTTCATGATTCCATTTATATGGCATTCTGGAAAGTCAAAATTTTAGGGCCAGAAATTACATCAGCATTTACAATCTGGGTTGTGACAGAGTTGACTAGAAAGGGGAAGTAGGGAACTTTGAGGAGTGATAGAAGTGTCCTGAGGCTTCCCTGTGGTGTAGTCCCACTGCTGTATATATTTATCAAATCTCATCAAATTATACACTAAAAACAGGTGAATTTTACTGTATTATTTATTCAACCCCAGTAAATCTGACAATTTTAAATTGGGGGGAACCTCCTAGGCTTTGCACAAGCTCCTCACAGGTTGCCGTGAAGAAAGGTTCCTCAGCATCCTGGGAAAAGCAGGGGTGGCTGGATAAGGTGTCCTCTGTGATGAGAAGAATGTGTAGTTTCTCCTGCCCCTAAGCTACCTCCTCTTCTTCTTCTTTTTTTTTAGCATTTCAAACATTCTTTATTCCTCAAATATGAAAAAACAAGTCAATGGATGAAGTAAGATTTGTTTTGTTGTTGCCTTCAACTTCCGGCAACCCTATGTGCCTTAGTCTTTTACCTCAAGTGTTTTTCTCTAGGCTCTACTTCAGAATTTACATTTTATTATCTTGCCATATTTGTTTATTTATTTAAAAGAGATTCACAGGAGTTCTCTAATTTTCAAGTGAAATCCAAAGCTGTAAGATTCATAAGTCAAGAGGAGAGATGACATGGTTTGACAGCCCAACGGCTTGAAGATTCTACTTCAAGGGCTGAAAGTCTTGTCTTCCCTGTCAGATCCATTTCTCTTTTTTTGAATTCCTGTGCACAGCACATTCCTGAAGGATTTTGACCTAGATTCTCCCATGGGTAAGCTGCTATCTGGATGTGGTTACATTTGGGGCTGCTGCCAAAGGCACTAATTTGGGAAGCAGGAAGCAAAACAAAATGGCAGGTGCCATTTGCACTTCCCTGGTTGTCAAGGGAGAGCATTCACAATACTCCATTGGGGTTGGGGGATGTGGGATGATTATAAGAACCTGGGGCCAGCATCAAGTAATCTATGTCTATCTCCATAGCATCTGGTACATTCCCAGACCTCGTACTAGCTGCTTTGGTTTTTGTTGATTATTTGACTGATTGACCTCTACTCTCTGTGCCAAGTCTCCCCTCATCTTCTGCTTCTGAGTGACTCATACATCCTCATAATTTTGTTTCACACCCTAAACCTCCATATCCAGCCCTTCTTACCTCCTGGCCAGCCCTAAAGTCTGCTTTGGGTATTCCTTTTTTGAGCTTCCCTAAGGCCTTTTGCTTATATCTATCATAGCTTAACCATTCTCTATTTTACTTGTGTCCTGATTTCTCTGCCTTTCCCCTCTCCCATTCCCCTCTGTCCCTCTTTCAGTACTAGGGTATGAGCCTACTGAAGGCAACAATTTTTTTTATATCTGGTATTTTTTCCATATCTGGAACATTATAGATTCCTTATAAATGTTTGCCAATGAATAAATAAGAATTTGTTCATGCTGCTTTTGGAAGTTGCTTCATCAGTTAGAAATGCTTTCAACTTCAAGTAAAAGAAGAGCATGCTAATTTATATTGCCTTGTAAAAATAGACATTTCTTTTTCTGGTGTAAAAAAAATATTTGGAGAAAAGCATCTCCTAACCCTGGTTTAGAGGTGCAAGAGGTCGGGGCCAGGGGTTTTGTGATTTGCTTGAACTTTCCTTTATGATCACAGATGGTTTTTTAAAGTGCCCAGCTTCCATGATAGGTGGAAAGGATTGTATTTGTTTTCTGTTGCTGTGTAACAAATTATCACAAACACAGCAGCTTAAACCAACACAAATGTGTTACCTCACAGTTTCTCTAGGTGAAAAGTATGGTCACTGGTTAACTAAGTTCTCTGTTCATGGAATCAGCTGGCTGTAATCAAGATGTCAGCTGAGGCCCAGGATCCTACTGCAAGTTCACTGGTTGTTTGTAGAATTCAGTTTCTAAGGGTGAGGCCTTCAGTTTCTAGAGGCTGCTTCAAAGCAGTTCACTACATAGTTCTTAGCTTTCTTCTAAGAGAACAATAGGAAAGAGTCTCTTTTGAAAGGCTCACCTGATTATGCCAGGCCTACTCAGGATAATCTCCCTTTTGATTGACTAATCAAAAGTCAAAATAAAAAAAAATTGACTAAGGAAAGTTAACTGATAGGTAGCCTAATTATGGGAGTGATATTCCATGGTTGCACTCATACTCAGAAGGAAGGGATTATATTGGGCATGTACACACCAGGAAGCCATCTGAGAAGTCTGCCTACCATAGGAGTGATGTCATCTGAGCCTTTCTCTTTCATCTGGAAAGCAAATGGCTTCCCAGAATTCCCATTAATAGAGATCTGCTTACATCTCACTGGCCAGAACTATATTACGCAGCCACTGCTAGCTGCAAGGAAGACTGGTAAAGGGGATATCTAGCTTTTCCAACTTCTATAGAGAAGGCAGGAAAAGGAAATAGGATGGGGATGGGTGTTGGACTAGTCTATGAACAGGCTGTGCCATGCAGTCAAATCACCTAGAAACCTTAGTTTTAGAATGTCAGATCTGGGAGAGGACTGAAGAACCTTTAGTATAACTTTTCTATTTTCTAGGTAATGAAACTTGTTGTCTGAAGAACTTGTAACTTTCTTGAAGTAACTTAATATTTTCTTTAAAGCACTGAACCAATTTAGCAACCCTAGCATATTCAGCTTTTCCAGAAGTTTAGTTTCTCAAACCTTTAGAAAAAAAGGTATTATATAAATAAGCTAATGATGGAATAATCTCTCTTGAAGTTGTTCACTGGTCCACTTCCCTATCATGTAAAACTGGTTTGTACATTCTAATAGCTTGTGGAGCACCTAGCTTGGACAGTAGAGGTGACTGGTAAAACTACAGAAGGCAAATCTGCACAAATTCAGAGCAAGACACATTTCTGGCTCAGGAAGTCAGGGAAAACATTGTGGTCAGGGAATACATCTATCTATATCATATTCCACATAGAGGGAAACATAGAAGTAGTATTAAATGGGTTAAACTACAAAATGTACAAGGAGAACAGAGATCAACTCAGTTTGACCAGGTTAGGTTCAGAGAAGTTGCTTAAGAGATTGATTTATTACTCTAGAAAATAGATAATGCTGACTTGAACTTGAAAGGTGACAGTAGAAATAAAAAGGATGACAGTGGTGATGGAAGGAAAATTGTATATGCTGATTGGACAGGACTTTTCACTGGGTTCATAAGTGCAATTGTAGAAAGTGGGTCTTGTTGACCTCCTATCCCTAGTCCTATGGCCACTGCCTGCTCATACTAAGTACTCAGTATATGCTTTGAGTTGAATTTATGAATGATTTTGGACAGATGATAAGAGAAAGGATGATATCAAGGACCATCTGAGGCTGAATTGGAGATTAGGAAGAGGTGCAGAATTGAAAAGAGGGTGAGGAATTCAGTTTCATGTATGTTGAGCTGTCAGTGCCTCCTGAACGTAGGGATGATGTCTAGCAGGCCACACAGGAGAGCCACTCAAGTGGATATTTACAATTGACAGCTGTGAGGGCAGACAGAGAAGGAGTGGGGAACAACCACATTTAAGAGGAAGGAATATTTCTGGATATTGACTTTGTATCCCACTGTTTTGCCAAATTCATTTATTAGGTCGAGGAGTTTTTGGCTGAGTTTATAGGATTTTCTAGGTATATTTACACAATGGAATTCTGTGCAGCAGAAAGAAAGAAGGAGCTCCTACCCTTCACGACAGCATGGATGGAACTGGAGAGCATTATGCTAAGTGAAATAAGCCAGGCAGTGAAAGACAAATACCATATGATCTCACCTTTAACAAGACCCTAAACAACAAAACAAACAAACAAGCAAAATATAACCAAAGACACTGAAATAGAGAACAGGCTGACAGTGACTGGAGGGGAGAGGGGAGGGAATTTCAGGGAAAAGGGGAAGGGTTTACAGGAACAAGGACCCATGGACAAAAACTAGGGGGGTGGTGGAAATGGGAGGGAGGTGGGGAAGGCTGGGGGGTGGGCTGGGATGGGAGTAAAAGACAGAAAACTGTACATGAACAACAATCAAAATAAAATTTAAAAAAAATTTAAAAAAGACTTAAAGAAAAAGGAGGGACTATAAACCAGGAGAAGAGAATGAATAGCTGTAGAATTGACTGGAGAAAGAAGATCATGGATTCAAAAAGACATGGGATAAGAGTGTCCAAAAGATGGTAGTCAGCAGTTTCTGAACAAGTGGCTTTCTGAGAGAATGAAGGGAGAAATAGATTGCAAGAGTTCCAGGAATAAGAGGGAGGAAGAGCTGAGAGCTAGTATAATGTATGTTCAGAAGTTTAATAATAAAAGGAAAGTCTGAGGTGACAGAGTCAAGGGAACGTGGTTTGTTTTATTTGCTTTTTAGAATGAGAGTGACTTAGGCACAGCTTGTGTCTGGGGGAATGGGTCAGAGGAAAAGAGGAGAGAGAGTAAATATAAAGGAGAGATCCTGCTCAGTGAGGAGGTCATAGCATGGGAGGTGATGGAGGATGGATTCAGAGAGGAGGAGGTGCCTTTTGTCTTTTGAAGCAAGAGGAAGAAAAGAGGAAACAGAAAGAAAGGCTTTTGTCATTTTCTTCTCTGTCACAAACTGGCTTTGAGGAGCCTTGAGCCACCAAGTTACCTCACTGAATTTGTTTCCTCATTGGACTAGGTGGGTACTTCAGTATTCTAAACTCTGTAATTTTTGCTCCAGATATTTACATGGGTCTTCCTCCACTCCCTTGCTCTATTCAACCAATTGCTAATAATGGTGATAATAGCAAAAATAATAGACACCATTTATTGCATACCTCAAAGGTCATATTCAATTAAGACAAATCCCCAAAAGCTACATGATGGAGAAATCATTTGAATGTACATACTATATATGCCATCATTCAAGGTACATTCAAATGATTTCTCCACCATGTAGCTTTTCCACCATCATGTCTTTGTACATGTTATGTAAAATATTACGGGTAATGCATCATAATGAATATTCTATTTTTTCTTTTATTTCCTTTCTGAGTTCAATCAACTCTCATTTCTCTTTGTTTTTTGTTTTTGTTTTTGCCTATTTCTGTACTTAGGTTTTGAATTTGTTCTTCAAGGTGTTTTTCATGTTCCTAAATGCTTGTTTGAGGGCATATAATTCAGTTTGGAGAATTGTGTTACAGTTTTCTTCCACTTTGCCATTATTTGGGGGAGGAACTTTTATTAATCGAGTTGTTTGGATTCTTTTTATTTTTGTATTAGTAATTTTGCTTAAATAGAGAGTGATCTGCATTTCTATCAACAGGACTAGGGGGTTTGAGGTAGTTGCAAGATTCCTAGTTCAAGAGCACCCTCTCCTGTCAGTGTAGCAAAGTATAATTTTTTTAAATTAAAGTTTATTATAATTTTTTTGTATAGAAGAGGAATTTTAGGAGAAGGAATTGGATCTCCTTCCATTTTGAAAGGAGAGAAAATCTGGCAGGTTTGTAAATATCCTCCTCAAGTTTTTCCTCCCCCCCACATGATTTCTGGAAGAATCCTCTAATATTCCTTTTGACCCTTTTCACCCGGAAGCTTTATTTTTTGCACCCTGCACATATGGCTAAGTGCCTTCCCTATAGCAAATGCTTCAGTCTACCAGTGTGCTTTTTAAGTATCTTCAAACTTAGGTTGGACTTTCTTTTTCTGGTGTTGATTTAAGTTCACCACAACCTTCCCATTTCTATTCTCTGCAGTTTTCCCCAAACTGATTATTTTCCTGAGAGGCTTGTGTGAGGAATATGGGAAGCAGCTTGCTGGAGTTTAGTGTTTTTCTATTACATTTAATTTGAAATTTGGACATTCTCTATTTTCTACATATGCTGAAGATATAGATTTATGTAGTTTCCTTTGTTGTGGCTGTTATTGTTTCTTTGAAGGGGAGGATATATTAGAAGATTCAGATTTATGCCACTACTCTTACCGTGACTACCTAGAATTCCTCCCCAATGTTTACTCAATCTGTCTAATTTTCGAACAGATACATAGGACGCCATTAACTCAAATTATCTCATCTTGTTTTTTAAGCTCCTGTATCAATTAAGAATTAAGTCGAGCTACTGGCTAAGGAGATCCCCCAAACAACGGTTTAAACAAATTAGGGGGTTTTCTTATGTAACAAGAGGTAGGTGGTATTAGGCATTGGTTCAGCCGCATAGTGATGTCAGGGTTGATATCACTGTGACATCTTAACCTTTCTGTCACAGTTATCATGGTTATAACAGGCTGTTCCACCTCCAGAATTACATCTAGAATCCAGCTATGAAGAAAGGCAGAGTGTACAGGGCAAAAGGCATTGGTCAGCTCCACCGCAAAGATTATTCCTGAAAGCCCCATACAAAAACTTTTGTTCATGATTGATTATCCAAAACTGAGTTAATGACAACTTCTAGCTGCAAAGGCTAATGGGAAATATAGTTTTTGTTCATTTGTTTTCTTATTTTGTTTTTGCCTACATTATTGCCTACAGTGAAATTGAGGAGCTATTAGTAAGGAAAAGAAGAGAAATGGATATTGAGTAGGCAGCTAGCAATTCTTTCCTATGGCTCCCAAATTTCAGAGTTATTGATCTAGCACTATTGACTCAGACAATTTACGGACCCATCTTTGGGAGAAACCTATATTAGAAGAGGTAAGAGAATGATAGAGGGACTGACCAGTGATGGAAAAAAGCCAAAATAAAGCAAGACTAAATATTGTTCTGGGCTGATTTACTCTTACCTTGGAAAGGATCCAGAAAGTCAATAAACAATTCTTTTTTGTTTTTTAAGTACATTAAAGAATATTCCAGTTTGTAAGAAAGGACACCATTCTCCTCTCTTTTCTCCATTCTTTATATAAATGGAAGTAATTCTAAATGAAATAAGTTGTTTAGGACTTAAAATCTAGTGGAGGGACATCTTCTGTCAGCATGGAAAGATCTAATGGGTTAAATTAATTTCCAAAATGACGCTAAGTTATCTCATCTAACACACATACACACACTCAAAGAGACTTTATATATGATGCTCTTACAGATACATATCTCCAGATCATTGTTAACTCAGCTATGTGTCCATTTGAATAACCTCATTTACTGAAATATGTGCACTATTCTTTGGTCTTAAATGCAAGCTACTTGTGTAGCTATACCAATTCTTTAAGATTCATTTCAGAGAAATGGGAACCAGATACTGAAAAATCTTCATACCCAAAGACAGGAATTCAAGTTTATAAACACTCCCATTTATTTACTCCAGCAGACAGAATCTTGGAATTTAGTATTTACATTTTGATCTACAGAAATCTCTCAGGAGATATGAACTTCTGATTCTACCACTAGCTAATAAGAGCAATTCACTTAGCCTCTCTGAACATCATTCCTCATCTTTAGAAGAATGGGATTGGTATGAGTGTTTCCTCAAAGTTCTAAGATCCTATGATTTTAGAGATTCTTACATTCAATTAGCTTTTATTCAATGTCTGCTATGTGCTGGGAACTCTTCTACGCACTATGAATACGTTATAACCTAATAATTACAAAGGGGAAGGATTCAAGTCACTTAAAAAGAGATGGTAAATAAAATACCTAGAGATGAATTTAACCAAAAAGATAAAAGACATCTACACTGAAAACTACAAAACATTACCTAAAGAAATTAAAGACCTAAATGACTAGACATGCCATGTTCATGGATAGCAAGACTCAACATTGTTACGATGGCAGTAGTACTCAAAGCAATCTACAAGGACAAAATCTTTATCAAAATTGCAATAGCCCTTTTCCTGGAAAAGCTAATATTCAAATTCTTATGGAATTGCATGGGGTTCTGAATAGCTAAAACAATCTTTTCTTTTTTTAATGCTCACCTGAGAATATGTTTATTGATTTTAGAGAGAGGAAGGGAGGGAGAGAAACATCAATGTGGAAGAGAAACATTGATCAGTTGCCTCTTGTACGTGCTCTAATTGAGGATTGAACACACAGCCTAGGTATGTGCTCTGACAGGGGATTGAACCTCCAACCTTTTGGTGTACAGGATGATGCTCTAGCCAACTGAGCAACCTGGCCAGGGCTAGCCAAAACAATCTTTAAAAGAAGAACAAAAAGCAGAGAACTCAAATTTCCTGATTTCAAAACTTACTACAAAGCTACAGTAATCAAAACATAGTAGTAATGGAAAAAAAGAAAGAGTGGTCCTGGAGTAAAGATAGACATATGAACCAGTGGAATAGAATTGAGAGTTCAGAAATAAACTCATATGTCTATGGCCAATTGATTTTTGACAAGGGTGCCAAGTCAATTGGTGTTGGGGCAACTGGATTTCCACATGCAAAAGAAGTGAGTTGAATCCCTTTCTCACATAATATACAAAAATAAACTCAAAGTGAGTCAGTGACCTAAATATAAGGGCTCAAACCATAAAACACTTAGAAGAAAATATAGCAGTAAATCTTCATTGGATTTGATAATGGATTCTTAGATATGGCACCAAAAGCATGAGCAACAAAAGAAAAATAAATAAATAAATTGGATTTCATCAAAATTAAAAACTTTTGTGTACCTAGGGACATTATCAAGAAAGTGAAAATACAACCTAAAGAATAGGGGAATATATTTGCAAGTCATAGATCTGATAAAGAATGAATATCCAGAGTATATAAAGAACTTCTACAACTTAACAACAAAAAAATGAACAACCCAATTAAAAATGGGTAAAGAACTTGAATAGGCATTTCTCCAAAGAAGATATACAGCTGCCAATAAACACATGAAAAGGTGTTCAGCATCACTGATCATTAGGGAAACACAAATCAAAACTATAATAAGATACCATTTCACACTAATCAGCATGCATATTATTTAAAGAAAATAACAAATGCTGGTAAGGATGTGGGGAAATCAGAACCTTCATTCATTGCTGATGGTAATGTAAAGTGATGTGGTCACTATGGAAACAAATTGGTGATTCTTCCAAAAGCTAAACATAAAATGACTATTTGACTCAGCAATTCTACTTCTAGGTATATACCCAAAAGAATTGAAAACATGGACTTGAACAGATATTTGCATGCCAATATTTATTGCAGCATCATTTACAATACCTTAAAAGTGGAAACAACTCAAGTGTCCATCAACAACTGAGTGGAGAAATAAAATGTGGCATATACCATAAGAGAATGTTATTCAGCCATAAAAAATAATGAAGTTCTGTTATGTGTTCCAACATGTATGACTCTTAAAAACATGATAAGTATAATAATCCAGACACAGAAAGAAAAACTACTATATGACTTCACTTATATTAAGTATCTAAAATAGGCAAGTTCTTAGAGACAGAAAGTATATTAGAGGTTATCAGGAGTTGCGAGAAGAGGGGAATAGGGAGTTATTGTTTAATGGTTGCAAAGTTTCTGTTGCCATGTTGAAAAATTTTGGGAACAGGTAGTGGTGATTGTTTGTCTAACATTGTGATTGTAGTTAATGTATCTGAACTGTACAGTTAAAATTGTTTAAAATGAGTGGAGGTGGGCAAAAGGGGTGGGAGAGTGGAGACCTCTTTAATAGTATCAACAATAAATTTTTTTTTAAATTTCCAAAAAAAATGAGAGAATAACACTGTGAGGTAGGGAGATTTGAAAACAGATTGTCATATTTTATAGGAAGCTATAGGCTGTGCTTTGAGACATACATACAGATGTATACAGATGCAGACTTATGCACACATAAATACAACCCAGGAAACTAAACACAGATAAACATAAGAGTTACATACTTTTTGGTATGTACATATCTATATACATACAGTCTATACTTTGTATATAAAGGTGGTTGTTTTAAACCACCTTCAAGATTCACCCATCTTTCACTACAGTGCACACACCTACTCATTACATTATATAACAATATAGGCACGCAGGTTCCTGTTTACCTGAAGAAAAGCATGTTTGAGAGATGAAACAGATGCTCACACAACACACACGTAACCATGATGCATGATGTAACAGTGAAAGGGTTCAGGAGCACGTAAACAGATTCACTGATTGGTAGGTGGGGGAATTGGGGCAGTGAGCAAAAAGATAAGTATTGGAGTGAAGGGAGGGGATCGAAGGATGGGTGACATGGGTAAGTGGGAAGATGAGTGGGTGTTAATGTCATACAGAAACCATCAAACAGCTTCTATGTCAAAGAGATTCAAAACAAAATAAACTTGAGATGCCAAATTTTACCTTTATCTTTCCTGTTACTATCTGACCTTTGGTTATCAGAGAACAAGCTGTACACTCAGTTACCTTTATAATTGTACTAGCCCCTCCCACTAGCCTAACACTATTATAGGGTAATTCTCAGGTGAGATTGGTGAGCTTCTTTCTCTTTTTTTCTGCCCAATACAGTGAACCCCCCTCACACATTGATTTCAGCTGTGAAAAAGTGCAATGCCCACGGGCAGTAGCCGGGGACCCTAGTCAGAATACTATGAGAGTTAACATCCTTCCTGTCAGCAAGAGAATTCTCAGTTTACTGCTAATCCATACAATCAGAATGAGTTAGGTATCATTACTGATATTTCCTCTTTTCAACCTACTTTGAAAAACCAAATAGCAGCCTAGGCTAGTATAGGGTGTTATAATTTAGCAAATAAAATAATGCCTTGGTGTATTCTGTTTCTTTTCCCTCTGAGTTTCACAATAGTTTTCTGAAGAGAGTATGCTTATTGACTAAAAATGAACCTTTGAATAGAGCGCCAAGATTGGTTTTGTTTTTTTATTGTAGGTAATATCTTTTTAAAAGTACACTATTTTGAATTAATTTTAAATGAATATACTTGCTATAATATTAACAGGTGTTAATAAAGTTTGGGAGGTGTGTGTATGTGTGTGTGAGTGACAGAGATGTCTGGTTTTGCTGAGTGAAGTCTACAGTTCATAAAATCACATTAATACTAAAAGCAATTATAAGTTTTTATCATTCAGTTGTTATAGATCCATATTACATGTTATTTGAACAATAAAGGATGTTGATTCTTAGATAAAATTATTATGTTCTGGCTTTTCACTTACTTTGAATTCAATTGCTCTGGAAAAATTCTATCTTTGAAAATCATTTAACTTTTGTAAGTATGCATGCATGGATAACTCCAAAATGAAGAGTGAATTTAAATAGCTGAAACCTCTTCTGACAGCAGCTTGACTTATTCTGGAAGAAATTAACTAAGAGATGTGTGTGCCGCCTTTTAGGTATAATACAAACTTGAGACAAATATTCTTAACTTGGACTATCTGAGAAAGGATTCTGAGTGTCTTTGCATGTGATTTGCATATAACTCACGTGCCTACACAAAATATCACAAGCCAGCTGCCTCTGCCTGTTTCCTACTCAAAGAAAAGAAAGCAGACCATTGTCAGAATGAGGGAGGTGAGGAATGAAGAGCAGCAGCTATGCCTGGACTCTATAATTTGTTCAAGCCTGGCACTGAGGCAAGGTCTTACCAAGGACTTGGCTCCCCTCCCCCCATCTGGTGGCTGGGACTCCTCCAGGTGCTCAGGCATGGGGGCCATCTGGAAAATAGAGCCAGTATGAATAACGAGGCAGTGTTTTTTTTTTGTTGTTGTTGTTGTTGTTTTTTTTTGAGATGCTTATGGATTAAAACTCTGTTTTTGTTTTAACATTAGGGGTTTTCATTTTTTGATCTAAAATTAAAGTTTCTTTTTTAGAAAAATATACTTGTTTATATAGAAAAATTAGAAAACATAGATAAGCAAAAATATGTATGTATAGTACATATATAATATCAGTTTACAAATCTATGTCTAGAATATCCTATTTTGATTTGATGTGATATATACTGTGTGTATATATATAATTTTTTGAAAAATCAAAATGGGAATGTTGTAGACAGATTTATAAATTGATATTTTTACTTAATATATAAGGAATGTTATTTGATATTATAAATAAACATCTATGGCATTATTCATGGCTACATAATATTTTATTAGAAATAGCATTATTAATTTACCTTCAATTCCTGGACATTTATATCATTGAAGTATTTCATAATTGTGCATGCATCTGTTTATATTATCTGCTTAATTCCCCAGGATGAAATTCTAGAAGAATTTTTTTAGATGATTTTATTTTATTTTTTACTTTTAATTTAAATTATTTTATTGTTTTTCAATTACAGTTGTCCATATTTTCTCCCAGCCCCTCCCCCGCTCCAAATCCACCTCTCTCCCTTGTTTCTACCCTCCCCCTTGGTTTTGTCCATGTGTCCTTTATAGTAGTTCCTGAGAACCCTTCTTCCCAGTGTCCCCTCCCCCTCCCCTCTGGCTGCTGTTAGACTATTCTTAATTTCAATAACCCTGGTTATATTTTGTTTGCTTTTTTCTTTTGTTGATTATGTTCCAGTTAAAAGTGAGATCATATGGTATCTGTCCCTCACTGCCTGGCTTATTTCACTTAGCATAATGCTCTCCAGTTGCATCCATGCTGTCATAAAGGGTATAAGGTCCATCTTTCTATTGCGTAGAATTCCATTGTGTAAATGTACCATAGTTTTTTGATCCACTCATTTGCTGATGGGTACTTCGGTTGCTTCCAGCAGTTGGCTATTATAAATTGTGCTCTGTGAACACTGGGTGCATAGGTTCTTTTGAACTGGTGTTTCAGGGCTCTTAGGGTATAATCCCAGCAGCAGAATTGCTGGGTCAAACAGCAGTTCCATTTTTAGTTTTCTGAGGAAATTCCATACTGTTTTCCACAGTGGCTGCATCAGTCTGCATTCCCACCAACAGTGCACTAGGGTTCCTTTTTCTCCACATCCTCTCCAACACTTGTTTGTTGATTGTTTATGTTGGTCATTCTGATGGGTGTGAGGTGGTATCTCATTGTGGTTTTATTTTGCATCTCTCTGATGGCTAGTGATACTGAGCATCTTTTCATGTGTCCCTGGGCCCTCCCTATGTCCTCCTTGGAGAAGTGTCTGTTCAAGTCTTGCCCATTTTATAATTGTATTTTTTGTCTTCCTGGAGTGGAGTCGTGTGAGTTTTTTATATATTTTGGAGATCAAGCCCTTGTCCGATGTGTCATTGGCAAATACGTTTTCCCATGCAGTTGGCTCTCTTTTCACTTTAATGCTGTTTTCTTTAGCCATACAGAAGCTTTTTAATTTGATGAGGTCCCATTTCTTTATTCTTTCCTTCATGTCCCTTGCTTTAGGGGACATATCTATGAAGATGTTGCTATGTGGAATGTCTGAGATTTTCCTGCCAATGTTTTCCTCTAGGACTTTTATGGTGTCACGACTTATATTTAAGTCTTTTATCCACCTTGAATTTATTTTTGTGTATAGTGTAAGTTGGTGATCAAGTTTCATTTTTTGTAGGTAGCTGTCCAGATCTCCCAACATCATTTGTTGAAGAGGCTATTTTTGCTCCATTTTATGCTTCTTCCCCCTTTGACCACAGAGACTTGCATTTATGTCTGGGCTCTCTGTTCTGTTTAATTGGTCGATGTGCCTGTTTTTATGCCAGTACCAGGCTGTTTTGATTATAGCAGCCTTATAATACAGTTTGATATCAGGTATTGTGATTCCTCCTGCTTTATTCTTCTTTCTCAAAATTGCTGCAGCTATTCAGAGTCATTTATGGTTCCATATAAATTTATGAAATGTTTGTTCTATATCTGTGAAATGTGTCATGGGTACTTTAATAGGGATTGCATTGAATCTATAAATCACTTTGGGTAGTATGGCCATTCTGATGATGTTAATTCTTCCAATCCATGAGCATGGTACATGCTTCCATTTGTTTGTGCCTTCCTTAATTTCTTTCTTCAATGTTGTGTAGTTTTCTAAATAAAGATCTTTTACATCCTTGGTTAGGTTTATTCCTAGTTACTTTATTTTTCTTGTTGCTATATCAAATGGGATTTTTTCCTGATTTCTGTTTCTGATATTTTATTGTTGGTGTAAAAAATGCCTTTAATTTCTGAAAATTGATTTTGTATCCTGCTGTTTTACCAAGTTCACTTATTAGGTTGAGTAGTTTTTTGGTGGAGTCTGTAGGATTTTCTATGTACACTATCATGTCATCTGCAAACAGCAACAGTTTTGTTTCTTCCTTTTCAATTAGGATGCCTTTTATTTCTTTTTCTTGTCTGATTGCTGTGGCTAGGACTTCCAGTACTATGACGAATAACAGTGGAGAAAGTGGGCATCCTTGTCTTGTTCCTAGTCTTAGTGGGAAAGCTCTAAGTTTTTGTTCATTGAGTATGATATTGGCTGTAAGTCTCTCATATGTGGCCTTTATTATGTTGAGGAATGCTCCCTCTATTCCCACTTTCCTGAGTGTTTTTATCATAAATGGGTGCTGTACTTTATCAAATGTTTTTAGAAGAATTATTGACTGTACTCCTTTTAAGGTTTTTGATTCATATAGACAAATTTCAGTTCAGTAAGGTTATATCAGCTTACATTCCAACCAGCTGAGTGCCATCATATTTATGTCTGTATATTCTCAGCAAAGCAGGGTATAATTCTTGAAAATTGTTTTTTAAAGAAAGCAAAATGAATAACCTGAAGAAAATCAACATATAAGTATAAATTAAGAAAATATTAAGAACATAGCAACAGAAAAAAAAAATGTTCTTTTCCCTGGACACATCCAGCTCCAGTCAGATTCCTTAGATTTTTTCTATGTATGTATGTACATATATATGTATGTATGTTTGTCATGTGAGGTATATCGTGGTAGAGACAGTCACCAAACCTGTTTCTTTTCCTCTTTTGCACAGAGCCAGAGTACATTCCCCAGGCTCCCTGGAAGGTAACTGTGACCATGAGCTCTGGCCAACAGAAAGTGGGTGGAAATGACATATGCTGTTTCCAAGCCTGTCCCCTAATCCTCACCATTCTTCTCTTCCTTTGTCTTTCTGGCTGATGCAGAGGGATCTGCAGAGGACTCTGAAACTGTGGAAGGTCACAGAGTCTCAGGAAGGAGGAGCTGAGGTCCCTGAATCACTTCATGGAAAGCCTCTTGTCAAATACCCACACTGAACTATTGTATAAACAATTAAAATCTATTGTCTTAAATCACCAAGATTATACAAAAACTATAAAATTCAGATAAACAAAAAAATTAGCCAGAATTCCAAAGACCAGAGATAACTATTACAGAAATTAGTCTACCCTGACAAATTCAGGCATGTTGCTGCTTTTAGTCAACCTAAATCAGAATTAGTGGTAAGAAGTCAGGGCCTGGTATTATTTTCTCTTCCATAATCATCTTCTTCCTTCTTCAGTACCTGTTGTGAAAAATAGTAAGCTATTATATATATAGTAATTACCTTATATATGGAAAATTTTGTTTATGGGTAAAGTACATTCTTCTCTGCATACATCTCACACTGAAATATTCATGTCAATGGAGTAGAAAATTGACATAAGTAAATAATTTATCACTTGATTTTGAATGATGTCAGCCTATGGTCAGAAATGTACACTTAGGTTTGAAGGAGAGAGAGTTCTAACCAATTCTTCCATCTGTTCTGCAAATTCCTCACTGTGAAATGAGAAGACCATAGGATTAGCCATGGCCAATAAAATGTGAGCAGAAGCCACAGGTGTTCCTTTTGGGCAGAGGTAATGAAAAGCCCGTCTGAGATTCTCCTGTTTCTCCTTCCGGGCTGCAATGGCCAAGGAGCCAGGACAGCCACAAGATGGCACAGCCTCCATCATCCCAGTTGTTGAGTAAAACTGCCTCCCTACCTGTAATGGATATGTAGTATGAGCAAGAATTAAACCTTTCTTATATTAAGTCACTGGGATTTCAGATTAATTGAGTAACTGTTACAACACATACACCTATGTTTTTCTCACATATTCTTTGTATTTTATTCATCCTTCACATCAACAGCTCCAAAGCCACTATTAGTCATCCTCAGACTGGTTATATGGAATGAGTTCCTAGCTGTTAAGGGAAAGGGTGAGGTAAAGAATCAGGACTTTAGAATAGAGAGAGGTAAGAACTCCTTTCTTATGAGTTCAGGAGTAATCTTACTAATGCAAAAACAACAAGAACAACAAAAAAAAAAAAAACAAAATAAAAAACCCGCAACTGTAGTTTCTGAAAATTTTTCCAAGCCCAAGTACCTTATGAAATAAATTTATATTATGCTTGCAATATGTGAGAACCATTAATGGTATATAGACATAAAAAGGTAATAATGACAAAGACCAAATTGGGTCTCTTGCCCTGCTAGGCCAGTACATTGTATCACCTATTCTCTACCAGTTAATAATGAAAAGTGATGAACGACAAAGAGTGAAGTTAGTTTACAGAGAGGGAATGTGAAATGAAGCACAGATCCTTTGCTCCTTTAGTGTCTAATGGTTTTAAATGAATTCTCCTTAAGTCAACAGATATTCTATTGTATTTGAATTTTTTATATTGAGCATGTATTATTTCATAATTAGAAAAAGTTATTCTCTTTTGGGAAAAAATCACTTGGTTAATGAAGAATTAATAACCGTTTCCTCCTTTGACATGTAATAGCACCTGGCACAAACAGTGCTTATCAGTTTCCTAAACTGTTTAACTCAAAGGCTAAGTTTCTTGAGGGCAGATGCAGGGTTGTAATTCTAGAAGCAAGCACAGCAGGAGGATATATAATAGAGACTCAACTATGTGAATTGCACTTTGAATGACTCTATATACCCTGTGCATATTGTTCCATCATCTCTTTCATTCAGGGATTATTTGCTTTAGTTTCAAGTGATATTCCTAGTACCTTTGTGGACTCTGGACTTGCCCATTAATGCACACTTGCTGTTGTCCAGGGATGGAATTACGAGATTGACAAATGCAGTAAGAAGCTGTGAATTTTTGGTTAAATGGAGTTTCTATGCAGATGCCACTTCACCATCATCATTACTCTCCCAGGTAACACCAGATGAGCAATTTTATCACCAGTTACCTATTCTTTTACATCTTTGTATTGCCCAATTATTGAATGTAGATAAGCATGTCAGAATTCATCTCGTATGGCTTTAGATAAAATTCTTCTTATCCTATTTACCTGTTTTAGCTCCTTTTTCCTAGGCAAGCTATTTGCTATTATTTCCTGATCTGTGAAAAGCTGAAGGTCATTTTCTGGATGAGAAATGCAGCAAATTTATCTCAATTTTCACATTTTTAAAAACTTTTGACTACCAGGATTTAGGATAGGGCTTCATTTGTGATAATTACCAAATTTCAAGTAAGTGGTAAATGAAAATTGGCTGGTATTGTGTGAGGAGGGATCATTTAAACCCTTTGTGGGAAGCAATTGGTATTTTAAATAAATCTGTTTGTAGACTCTGTTAGTCTAACACTATTTAAAGGGCTCCACGAAGCTCTTGTTTTACTATTATAGTCATTTTACTAGCTACAGAACTGCAGCCATCTATCTCTGTCTGTCTCTGACACCCACAGATGTATCCACCCACACGTTCACCCATGCAAACCCACACTCTGACTCATATTCAGAACGATTGTCAAAAAAATCCCCACTCCCTATCTAACTAAAGTGTTCCTTTCAAACACATGCTATTTGTTTGATCTATTTCCATCTATCTGTGAGTCAGCTGAGCCTTGTCTGATCTATCCAGTAGACTAGAGCCTATATATATGGGTTTTTTTTACATGGATTTGGCAACCTGATACATATGAAAGTGTACTGCAATCTTAAAAACCTGGTGAGCTGTTTTTTTACTCACAACACTTCTGGTTTTTTCCTTACACCAATCAATTTTCCAACTCTCCAGATGTCATTTGCTTTTCCTACAATTCAATTCTGACTCTAAGTGCCAGAGTTAGTATAGACCCCACAGGTTAAGCGTTCATTCCCACAAGACTGCCCCCTCCTCAAATGAAAATTACAAGTCCCAGGACACCCATATTTCTGATCGATAGGCTATAAATTGGAGGTTCCCATGACACCCTTCTCAGGTTTCATAATTTGTTAAATGGCTAGCATAACTCAGAAACAGTTTACTTGCTATTACCAGTTTATTACAAAGAATACAACTCGGAAACAGCGAAATGGAACAGGCATCTGGCAAGGTATAAGGTGGGGTGGGGTGGGATGGGGTGTGGTGGGGTGTGGTGGGGAGCTGCAGGCTTCTATGCCTTCTCCAGGCACATACCATTCTCCTAATACCTCTATGTGTTCATCAGCCAGGGAGCTCTCTAAACCTTATTGGTTAGGGGTTTATAAGGAGGTTTTATTACATAGGCATTATTGATCAAATCATTGACCATTGGTGATCAATTCAATTTTTAGCCCCTCTTCCCTCCCTTCAAGGTCATAGGGGTAGGGTTGAAAGTTCTAACTTTCTAATCACATGGTTGGTTCCTCTGGCAACCATCCCTCATCCTGAAGCTATCTAGAGGCCCTGCAAGAGTCATCTCATTCACATATACAGCTAAGGTAGGGTTGAGAGATGCTTGTTATTAATACAAAAGATGGTTCTATCACCCCTGTCAGGAAATTCTAAGGGTTTTAGAAGCTGTGTCAAGGAACTAGGGACAAAAATCAAATATATGTTAATCATATTTGGGAACATTTACTATAAGTGAATTCCTTGTTATCCAAATGCTGCCAACTATTTCTAATTTAAAATATTACTCTAACACTGACAAAATGTCCTATTATTTTAATTAGCCTGAAGGATAAAAATAACTCCAGTTTGATATCACATGCATTTATCTACCTGGACTGCCACTGAGCAATTTTACGAGGGAAGGAAGAAATGATGTAAGGGTCTAAGGATGACTAATGGTGGCTTTGGCCTTCATGAGGTTTGGAGCTGTTGACGTGAAGGATGAATAAAATACAAAGAATATGTGAGGAAAAGATAGGCATATGTATTGTAGCAGTTACCCAAGTCATCTGAAATCCAGTGACTTAACACAAGAAAGGTTTAATTCTTGCTCATGTTATGTGTCCATTTTGGTACTTAACAGGGGAAACCTGGAAATCTAGGAAATTTATTTATCTAGAGAATGCATTTTGTTTTTTTTATTGTTCAGTTACAGTTGTCCCCTTCCCCCATTACTCTCCCCACCCTACCCCCCACCTCCCATATTCAGTCCTCCCCACCCCCATTGTCTTTATCCCTGCGTCCTTTATACATGTTCCTTGATGACCCTTCCCCTTCTTTCCCTGTTATCTCCCTCCCCACTCCCCTCTGGTTATTGTCAGCTTGTTCTTTATTTCCATGTCTCTGGTTCTATTTTGCCCACTTGTTTGTTTTGTTGATTAGGTTCCAGGTATAGGTGAGATCATGTGGTATTTGTCTTTGACTGCCTGGCTTATTTCACTTAGCATATTTTCTTATGATCTTGGCTAAAGGAAGCAGGGCTATATCTATAACCACAGTTCCTAAACACTCATCTGCTCAAGGTGTTTTTGCTACAGATAGATAACTCCAGCCCCAGATATGGAGATTGAAGATTAAATTATCTCTCCTTAACACCAGCCTGTGAATTTGCATCTCTTTATAGCCATTGTTCTAAGTACTTCATATTTGGTTTTTTTGGATACAAGACAAAATTCTGAAAGACTTTTGCTGCTTAGTTCAATGATGAGTTCAATCATCAATGCCTGAATGACTCAATGTCCTTTTAAAAATATGCCAACATTGCAAAGAACCCTGCGGGGAGTCAGAAAAAAAGGGCAGGCAGCTTGGTTTAGCAGGAGGCTGGCCTCTTGTCCTGAACACCTCCGCCCCACCCCCCGCCCCCACCCCCTGTTCCCTTTCAAATTGGGATAAGATAGGAAAACACCAACTTTCCAACACTACCATCACCTCATTTTCAGAATTCCACCAGGAACTGACTTCCCATAGGCCTCAAATCAGTCTGAGTCATGGTGGGCTCTAGGTTCTCAAATGAGGGCCTGATAAGTCTAAGCAGAAACCTGATGCGTGCCAAAAATATCTGTCAGAATGAAAACAACCAGTTTTATTTGCGTAAGGGCTAAAGAGGAGTATTTAAAACAATAGGTAACATCAAGGTATAGAATTTAAATATACGCTTACACCATTTGAGGTAAAAGTTTGCTCAGTAAAAAATGAATTTGTATTTTTAACCCCGCTTTTCTTGTGACCTCTATTTGTGTAGATTACAAATAAGACATATCAATAGGAAATTTAAAATTTTTACAAGTAGCATATAAATTTTTAATGCACTTAAAATACAGATTGGGCTGAGGTTATCAAAATAGAACCATATTTAAAATAAGAGGTACTGTGAGTCAGTACAGTCCTACCGATCACAGCAACTCCGTTTCTGAAGGCTTAGAGCCTGGGCCAGGCTTCATGGTAATAAAGCAATCTTTTACCAAAATTATGCAATTAGGAATTGGTGGCAATATTTTATCCCCTCCTCCCAAGAGTTCTATAATGCTTTTTAAATATGTTGATAAATATTTGCTTTTGTGCCATTTTAGGGGAAGCTTTTAATACAAACATTTGGCTTCCAATGAGTCATCCCCAGTCTGGTTCATACCCAAAAGCTTCCTGCTTGACTATCAGTGAATGATGGGCTCAATAACTGCCTTATTTTTATAGCTGGCTTGAATGAAGATGGAAAAAAGGTGATGTATAGAAAAAGACAAATATACCCCAGATTCAAATAAATATAAGAACACCCTTGTTTCCTTGCAAGAGTTTGACAAATGCACCAGCCCCCTAACTGCCATTTAAGTTTAGCTTAATGAAAGACTATGACGGAAATTTGGTCTTCTAAAAAAAATCTCAATACTTTTACCTGATGATGCTACATTTTTCTAGTCATCATGTGTATTTACTAGCTAAGGACATCAGAATTCAAATTACTAATATGAAATTTTACTAATACTATTGTAATTATAATTATAAAACTATCAACTGAAAGCAACTGGAACAATAAATCACTCCCAGTATCAAAATTAAAGAGAATGAGGGTCCTTAGCTAAGATTTTAATTAAATCTTTCCTGAGCTAGAATTATGAAACTTTTGTTTATGCAAATAAGGAAGCAACAGTTACAAAACATATGAACTAGCAATGAGTCCCTCTGTATTTCCATTCCCAAAGACCAAAATTTGGAAGTTGAAGTGAGACTATGTATCTTGGGGGCATAATGTCTATGCAAAAAAAAAAAAAGAAACTAAAATTGTGGTGCACAGTAATGCAAAATAGAGATTTTTATAAAAGAGATAAGTACCTTTCAAATTAAGCAATAAGTTGAGTATACTATTTATTCCTCTTTACTGAATTAGAGGAAGGAGTGCAAACTTAGGGAACTTATATCTTGAGTTGCACTCTATGTACTCAGTCATAATTTGTTTTTGTATTATATATTAAATGCTTAGGAATAATCTTTGTTCTCTCTTGCCTCTCCACAACACTCTTTTCATTTTTATTGAAATGTATACTACTCTGTCTACATTTCACTCTTCCCACTTTTTATATGAAATTGGGTATAAAAACTCTATCACTTTGTTTTAAACTTTAAGAAAAATGGTCCTATTTATACATTGATAAATGATAACTGTACCTTAGCTTTAGTGTGAAAGATAATTAGGAGTTGTGACAACCTAATACAATAGAAAAGCACATACCCCTTCTGAACTGAGCGTCCACTTCTAAGCACCAGTAAAAATGACAATAGCCAGATCTTTCAACTTTTCAAGAGAAAACCTGAAAGTATTTAAATATTTCATGACTAATTTAATGCTTTAAAAATAAACAATTCCATGTATGGAGGCCCAAAACACCAATAATTACTACTGGAAAATGTGAAAGATTAAGTACGTGTACTTCAACCCACGTAGAGGGAGACAAGAGATATACAAAGTGCTGAGAACCTTGGCATGGTGTTGCTCATGGTCTGCCTTCCACCTAGTGGCAGAGATTAGTGTTATCGTAAGGATGCATGGGGAATGCCCTCTTTTATCCCCATTTAATTCACCAGTCTGGCCCTTATAAAAATGTCTCATCCTGAGGAATAATAAACTCAACCAAATAGCTGCCCTAATTGCAAGCTCCTGTGCCAAATGTAACATCTCTACTGGAACAGATTAATATGGCCTTGGGTACCTTGCATTGATTGGCAAATATTAACACATTCATTTTAATTCCTATCAAGAAAGGGAAACAGCCCTGGCTAGCACAGCTCAGTGGATTGAGCATGGGCCTGTGAATCAGAGGGTGCTGGTTTGATTCCCAGTCAGGGCACATGCCTTGGTTGCAGGCCAGGTCCCCAGTGTGGGGCACGTGAGAGGCAACCACACAGTGATGTTCCTATCCCTCTCTTTCCCCTTCCCTCCCCTCTCTCTAAAAGTAAATAAAATATTTTTTAAAAAAGAAAGGGAAACAAATGCAGGTGCATGACACAGATATTTACAGTCTTGCCTGGACTTAATTCTTTTGACCTCTATCATAATAACATCCCAAAATCTGGACTTCCTGGACATTCTGCATATCATCAGAGTGATCCACTAATTGATGATATATGTGGTGGTTTTCAAGTATGCCCACAGATTTTTTCATATTAGTTTCTTCAGGAGGAGGAGCTTAATTCCCCTACACTTAGCAACTTGCTTCTAACAAATAGAATTTTGCACAGGTGAAGATGTATGACTTCCAAGGTATCACACCTTCATTCCTTGCTCTCTTGGATCACTTGCTGTGAGGGAAGTCAGGTACATTGTGATAAGGACACTGAAGTAGCCCTACAGGGAACTTCATATAAAAAGGAACTGAGAGGCCACCTGCCGAACTCCATTTAAGTGAGCCATCTTGGAAGCAGATCCTCTAGCCCCAGTCAAGCCTTCATATGACTGTAACCCTGGACAACATCTTAACTGAAACCTCATGGGAGTCCTTGAGCCACAATCACTCAGTTAAGCCACTCCTGAATTCCTGACCTATATAAACTATGAGATAAACACTTACTGCTTTAATATGCTACATTTTAGCATATTAAAGGGTAATTTAATATTCAGGGTAATTTGTAACAGAGCAACAGATAATTACTACATCAGATTAATCAGAGCAGATGATTAAGAAGTGGCAAGAATATTGGTGACTTTGGTAAGATACATGTGCTCTAAAAGGTAAAAGATAAATTCTAAGATTCACCACATAAGTATCTAGCAATCTGATATATGCCACATACCCCACCGTTAAAAAAATGCATTCTGCCTATTGGGCTTTTTGGGTTCTGGAGTCAGTATATTCAACACTTGGAAATACTGCACTAAACCACTTGCTGAGTGACATGTAAGGCCGCTGGCTTTGAGTGGGGTCCAGAACAGGAAAAAGCTTTGAAGAAGCCTCAGGCTATAACACAAGCAGCCTTGTTACTTGGCTATCTACGCTATGAGAGGTATCTGTGGTAGGGAAAGACATTTTGTGGCATTTATAGCAAGCCCTAGTAAGAGAAAAACCATGCAGACTATATAGAGTTCTGGAGCAATGTTAAGCCAATCAGCAGAAGAAACCATCCAAAAAATAGTTTCCCATATACTGCTGGGCCCTGGTAGAGATGGAGCACCTGATCTTGGGACATCCAGCAACCATGCAGTGAGAACTGTTCATCATATGAAATGAAATAAAATAAAAATAAAATAACAAGCAGGTCTAGAAGAAGAGATACATGGATGGACCTGTGATTTCCATTCCTCCAGGTGCTAGGAACATTGCAGGACTCCTATCCGAAATATACAAAAACCCCTCACATCTCAATTGTAAGAATCAAATTTTACAGTGGGCAAAAGATTTGAAGACACTTTATCAAAGAAGATACAGGAATGGCAAACAAGTACATGAAAAGATGTTCAATATCATTAGTCATTAGGAAAATACAAATTAAAACCAACATAAAACACTACTTTACAATTATGAGAATAGCTAAAATTAAAAGATTGATCACATTCTATACCTAAAACTAATATAATGCTATATGTCAATTATACCTAAAAAAAAGAGTGAGTACATCAAGTGTTTGTGAAAATATAGAGGACATGAAACTCTCATATACTTTTGATGTAAAGGACTTTGGAAAACAATTTGGCAGTTTCTTTAAAAGTTAAACATATAACTGTTATATATGATACAGCCATTTCACATCTTGTTATTTACCCAAGAGAAAAGGAAACATGCCTACATAAAGACATATATGTTCTTATATATATAATAATGACCCATATATATAACGTTCATAGAAGCTTTATTAGCAACAACCTAAAACTGGAAATAACTCATGTGTTTATTGACAGGTAAATAAATCCATTTTATCTATCAATAAAGTGGAATACTAGTCAGCAGTGAAAATAAAGGAACTCTAAAGTCACTCAACAACATGTATGAATCTCAAATTATGCTGAGTTAAAGTAACCAGACCAGAGAGAGAGAGAGAGAGAACATACTGTATGACTCTATTTATCTAAAATTTTACAATATTTTCCATGAGTGGGTGACTCAGTTGGAGTGTTGTCCCAGTCAGGCACAAACCTAGGTTGCAGGTTCTATCCCCAATTGGGCTCATGTGGAAGGCAACTGATCATTGTCTCTCTCCCCTCTCACATCGATGTTTCTCTCTCTCCCTCTCTCTCTCTCTCTCTCTCTCTCTCTCTCTCTCTCTCCCCCCCCTTCCTTTCTCTCTAAAATCAATTTAAAAACATATCCTCAAATGAGGATTACAATTAAAAAATACAATTCTACAATATTTAAATTAGCCTACAGTGACAGAAAGCAGATTAGTGGTTGCCCGGTGACATGGTGGTGGGTGGGAGAGAAAGAAGGAGGAATTACAAGGAGTCATAAGGAATCTTGGGAAGGTGCTCATTAATTTACCAAATTGTACACTTTAAATATGTGCAGTTTTTTATGTGTCATTATACTTTAATTAAGCTGTTAAAAGCAAAAAAGATTAAATCTATGCCAATAATGTCCAATAGCTGCCCTTGGGATCAAAGACCATACTCTGGTCTTTGATACTCTGAGAATCCTATTTCCACTGCAACTCACAAGAAAGTGACGTAGGTTAAGTAGTAAGCTTAGATTACCTGGAGGTCAGGTCAGTGTGGCAGGTTGTGGAGAGTTTTAAGTTAGGAGATATACAGGTGCTATCTCCTCATTCATCCAAAAAAATTATGTGTATGTGTGTGTGAAATCTGTGTGGTGCTAGGTTTTAGGCTAGGATCTAGAGACACAGAATTGAATCGGATATAAATCGTGCCATTAGGGAAGTCAAGGTCATAAGCCAGGTCAATGGAGCTTCTTAAGTCTGAGGCCATCCAGAGTCATGTGAAGGTCTGTCTGATAGGATAAGCTATGTGTGTAGAAGGGTCAGATCCAGATCAGATAGAACTGTGGCTGGACATTGAGCTGCACTGATCTTGGAGGTATCACTGAGGATCCAGGTTCTACCCTTTGACATCTAAACTTGAGCCATTCAGCAAGGGTTATGGGCAGAGGCAGAGTCTCTCACAAAGAGTGGGTAAGTTAGGTGCTTCCAGGTGTGCCAGTACAGTGAGCCAAAGAATGAAAGAAAGCATGTATGGAAATGGTCAACTTGAAATATATTGAAGAAACTGGCTGGCCTAGAGTGGAAGGTCCATAGTAAAGAAGAGAAAAATAATGCACTAAGGAACAGTTTTTAAGAGAGTGAACTGAAACTAGAATTTGAGGGGCTCTTAAAACCCAGTCTGAACAAGTGGAGCACAGTGGGTGCCAGACAGGGATTGGCACAGATAGGGAGAGGAGAAGGGTCTTCCTTGGCATAGTGAGGGGTGAAGCTAGATCAAAAGATGGTTGGGAATCCTTTCTTGTGGCTATGAACCAGGAAGTAGTATAGGCAAGGATTCACAGCCAGTCAGAGGGATATATTGAAAACAGTCAGGGCCACTATTTGATCAAATGGCAGGGGGAGGAGGAGACAGTCCTTGCTCAAATGCAAGAATGCAGATGACCTTAGAGAAATAAAAATTAAGGGTTTTTTGACAAGGAGCCCAGGAAAAGAAGGTATTCAGGTTCAGGTAGAAATTGGTGCCTATGGAGTGCAGATGGGAGATACCCAACTGTGTGTTATGGGGGTGCCAAACTAAGAGAGTTAAAAGCCAAAGATTACAGCCAATTTACAAAAAGAGGTTAGGACACACAGGGACTAGAGTTGGTTGGAGAGAGATAAGATGTACACCATCAGACCCAAGGACACAGGCTGATTTTGAGATTGCCCAGGAACCCTGACTCTTCTCATTGTGTTATATCTCTACAGAGTCAGGCATCATTATTCCAGATTATTTAGGAGGTAAGACATGAAGCAATAGGCCCTAGAAACCACCACAAGCTTTTAAGCAAGAGCACAGCAAATGAAGCAAAGATCAAGGATCAATTGAATAGTGAAAGAGATGGGTTGTCAAGGAAGGTCAACTTGAAAGCTATTGCAGCCACTCAGGAGTTATACGGTGATGGTGGTAGAAAATGGAGGAGCTCTCAGAGAAGTAGGAGAGAAGGCCAGATTGCAGGAGATTAAGAAGGGGATGAGACTGAGTACAATTTGTGTGGTAGATTGTACTAACAACCACAACTATATAGTTGGATAGCTAAGAGAGGCAAATATAGTAAATTGCTGGTTGAAGAAAATAGGTGGTGGGTATGGCAGTGTTCACTGTACAATACTTTTAAATTTTGTATATTTGAAAATTAATACAATAAAATGACAAGAAGAAATGGCCAAAGATTATTTTTCTTACATCTGTTATCCTGCAATATTATTTTACACTTTTTCCCAGTTGATGTTTCTCTCTCTCTCCCCCCTTTCCTCTTTCTCTAAAATCAATAAACACATTTTTAAAAAGTAGATTCTTTTCCACCTGTGAATCTGGGTTAGCCATGCAACTTGATTTAGCCTGATATATTCAGATGTTTGAAAAGCCTTGGGCATTGGGACTTACCATTTTCCTGATCTTGGGGACCTTGTAATTACCATCATAAATGATCTTGGCTAGCCTGTTGGATTGTTGGATGATGATATAGACACATAGCCCATTTACCCACATCAGTCCAAGCAACAACTGTACAACCAGCAGTCATATGCATGGGACCATTGATTATCAGCTGATCACAGACACATGACTGAGTCCTACTGAGAGCAGAACTATTCAGTTGAGCACATACCAAATTGGCAATCTACAGAATTATGAGTAAATAGTGGGCTACCATTTTCAGACACTAAATTTTGAGGAAATTTGCTATGTGGGAAAAGCCAATTAATACATTCTACTCAGTACCCCTTTGATTCCATTCCAAGGGAGATTTATGCTGAGCATATCCTTTTAGTCACTGACTACTTCTGCAAATCTTCAGGGAGAGGTCAGTGGTATGTATCTAAGGAGTAGGGGGAGGATGACATAAGATAGAGACAGTGTGACATGAGGAGAGGATGACATGGGGGTAGAGCCAGTGTGACATGAGGACAAGGGGCAATGTGACATGGGGGAGGGTTCAGTGTGTTAGGTGGAGGAGTCTGTAGTTCATAGAGGAGGGAGTTTATTTTTAAGTTGAGGGCTGGTAAGTGTTAAGCAGAGAGGTGGAGATCAGCCACACTAAGTGAGGACAGGTGAGTATGCCTAAGGGAACCAGGGGGCTGAATTATTACTAGAAACAGTGGATTAGGGCAGACAGGATTGCCCAGTGGAGATTTCTCTTTGCCAATAAAGAAGAGCAAAGCTCTTAGCTTATAATATATCCCTCTGAGAGGAGGGGTGAGGAATCTCACCTTGGAGAAATCTCCCAGACTACAATAGGAGGGCAGATACAGTCTGGCTGTCTTTCTTCCTTCTGGTATCTTTCTACCCTTAGTTAAGAGCACCTTGCTCCCTTGAAACTTCCCGGCCTTCTTTGTAATTTCTCCCTTTACAAAGTTTCCAGCCGATCAGGTTGGTTATCAGCTCACTCCCTTCCCAGGTCTTCTCACTGGAAGAGGGTATGAAGACAGCAGATATGAACTACCTCTTTCTAGTATTCACCTTCCTGACAGTGACTGGTGAGTGTACGTTCCTATTTTTGTCTTAAAATTCTGAAAAGGTCACATTGGAGGGAACTAGAGGAAATGGGTCTAGGTAAGAGAGGTGGAAAGATAATCCATTAGAAAGAAAAGGAATTCAGGACCCCAGTGACTAGAAGTTTCCTAGAACACTCAAAAATATCTAGAGCCCTCTGGTTTTCCTCTGGCTCCCTGGGAGCAAGAGAAGATTTGAAATGAGATTGTGAGAATTGATACAATGTATGGTAGGTGCTAGCACAAGAGTGTGATTTTGCTATATATAGCTAAGAAGGAAACTTGAAGAGAAGAGCCAAGACGGAGGAAGGAAGGAAGGAAAGGAATAGGAGGGAGGACACAAATACAGAGGGAACTCAAAGGGAAAAATAACAGAAGGATCATGAAGTGGTTCAATAATACCTTAGACATCAATAACCCGTTGACAATTTCAGCGCACTTCCACATAAAGCATCTCAGAACTGTCCTCTGGAATCTAAGCTCCTGTTTAAGATTCTCCTCTCCTTTCTCCTATCTGGCAGCAGTAACAACAAAAACTGCAACACCAATACCAGCACAAGCAAAATTATTTCAGCAATTCAATCAAATGAACACCAAACCTGCACCAACGTTTTTGATTTTCCTGAACTCAGAATATGAGCCTTGTTTGGGGACCCTGATCCACGAACAGTGGGCTCTCACTGCAGCCCACTGCTTCTTACCGTGAGTGATGGAGGTCCTGGAGGGAGAGGTTTCCCCCTTAGTCGTTGGGATTGCTCAGAGGGGACTCAGCCCTCAGAGACCTGCACAGAGGACTCTGAAACCTGAGAAATGGTTGGAAGGAGACAGAAAATAGATCTGTGTAGTTATGAGTTAGATTCTTGAGTGAGATGATATAGACAGAGGGAACTGGCGAAGCCAAGGACAAGGGGGTGAACCAGTGTGGTGCACATCAAAGAATTATGGAACTGCAATGGAAATTTCTTATTTTACAGCAAGGAGACAGGGGTCTTGGCAAGTTATAGAACTCATGCCAAGTCCCAAAGCAAGTTAGGGGAAGAAAAGATGCAAGATGAACAATAGAACATCTCCTTCATCTACTAATCTTTCATGGCCTGTTTCAGATTTCTTGAGATAGACATCGCTGCTTCAAAAGAGGAGGGTTTCCTAAACGCAATGGGGAACTTAAAATACAGGCTTACTATCCAACACCCAAATTTCACCCGGGATTCTGCTGAGCATGACCTCATGCTCATCAAGCTGGTGCATCCTCTAAATCATGTGAAGCTGGTGGATCTGCCCAGTTCTGTGGATGACAGAAGAAGGGTCACGTGCACTGTTTCTGGCTGGGGCTGGGCATGGGAGAATTTCTGTGAGTGGCCCTCAAGACAGACCCTTAGTGTTCCTTGAGTAACCACTCAGTGAAGATTATCACATAAGTATTAACTATCATATAACATGAGAGCTGGAAGGGGCCTGAAAACTTACATATCTTAACCTCTAATTTTATTAATGTGGCAATTGAGGCCCAAATTGTTGACATGATATACCCAGGGTTAACATAGCTATTTATGGCTGAAGGTCTCTGGAATCCAGTGTTCTTGCCTCATTCATCATGCAAGTGAAGGTGAAAGGATGTCTGGGTGAAGAAGGGGTTGGAGGGCAATCTTGCTGGTAAATGCTGAGCACAGTTCATTTATTAGAAACTTATAAACATTCACAAATAAAAGCATGCATGTGTACACCCAAGGAATGCAGTTTACAATACTGGAATCAGACCTTGGTTTTCTCATTTCATTATATCTTTTCTTCTTCTCTGGTTCCTTTTTATTTTATTTTTCTTTCATTGAAAAATGGAGAGGTTAATAACAGAAAAGAGGGAGGGAAGGAGAGAAGAAAAGGAGATGGATATGTGAAGCATCAAAGAGAAACAAATCCATATCTTTCTCTCCTCTCTCTCTCTCTCTCTCTCTCTCTCTCTCTCTCTCTCTCTGCATGCACATGTGCAATCAGACACAGACCCTGATATCCAGATTAACCAGACTGTCTTTTGGTTCTCTAATGAAGACTGTCAAGAGTCCCCTATAAGGAAAATTCCTGTTAAAATCACAGAGAACATGTTCTGTGCAGGATCATCTCTGGAGAGCATGCACTTGTGTAAGGTAACGCTTTCCCCTCTGTCCCTTTCTTCCTAAGTTTTGTCTGAAATGGTTCTGGGGTCCATGTATCTCTTATAACTCAATCCAATTTTTTGTCTTTACATCTAAGAAAAGATCAAGGTAAATGGGGGTCCAGAAAGGAATAAGTGTCCTCCTTCCAATCATGAATGAACTTAGATGTCAGGATGGAAACATCACAGAATGTTCTAATTTCTTTATGGCTTCCTCTGATGTAGCCTAAGGTGAGGGGTGGCATGGGCCCAAGGCAGCCACCACACATTTCTCCCAGTCTTCATTACCTTTCTATTTTGGGCCCCTCAGACAGGGAATTGGTAATAGATCATCTTTGTTTTGGCTACTCTACCTGATCCATTTCTCCTCTTTCTAACAGGAAATAGCTGCTGCCCCAATTCTGTGCCAAAATCAGCTCCAAGGGATCCTCTCCTGGTCAGATGGGTGTATTCTGAGAGGTGATATTGGCTACTACACCAAGATTTCTCACTATACAGACTGGATTCTCAAAGTCATCCACAGCAACTGAACTCTCCCAGAAGCCTTGGAACTTAGTCTACCATCCTTGATCCTTCCTTTCCTTCTAGGCTCAGAACAAGATGGGAGTAGTCTGGCTGTAAGAAGTTTTCTGTTTATTCTGTTCTCTTGACTTCTCTCATCCTTTCTCAATCCTGGTTTGAATGATTATCAAAGGATTTGAGCTGGATAATATTCTCATAAATGGAAAAACTTCTTATCATTCCCTTCTCTCAACTTCTACTTATCCTGCCATGGCATCCTCAGATTTTCTGGAACTGTTCTTCCCCCACCCCCCCTCCAGAGGACATATGGGCTCAGCAATATGACAGTGAGATTGTGGGCACCACTATGGTGACTCCATTTGTCTGACATCACTTAATCTTTGGTCAGGCTTCAGCCTGTGTCCTCTCACCCATCACATCTAATAAGACTTCAGTAAATGCTGGGATGTTAAATAGGCTGCTAGCAATATAAATTTTAAAGACAGAGGCTATAATTTTATGAAAGCATGAGGGTTTCAAAAAGGGTTAGGAGATGAGGGAATGGGGAGAGGAGTTAAGTGGGTTAGACTACCAACAGGAAAAGAGGGATAATTTGAGAGATCTTTCTGAATGCTAAGCACAGAAAAATCTAAGATAGCTGGCTAAAAAGAGAATACTAGAAAAACACCAGGGAAATACTGAAACTCAGGCAACTATGTGTGCCTGTGTGTAAGTGTGCCTATGCACATATGTGTATATAGAGGGGGATATGCCCAGAATGATTTCACTGAACTAACTAAATTTCTTCCTATGCCAATTGCCATCTGGATTTCACCAGTCTTTCTTTGCATACATCTTTTTAGAGGGTGAAATTTGAAGTCTTATCTCATTTGTGGATTTCTATAACTGTCACTACAATCAGAACCCGGAACTGCTCCATCATCAAAAAGAAAACCCTTTGTGCTATATTTTAATCATCACACTCACTCCCAGTCCTAACCCCTTTCCAACCACTGATCTGTTCTCCAATATTATACAATATACAATCTATATAATTTTACTGCTGTTTTTGCATTTGTGATATTCCAAATATCCTTTCATTATCATTTTCTTTCTGTCTAAAGAACTTCCTTTGGTCATTTTCTTAGAGAAGATCTGCTGGTAACAAATTCTCTTAGCATTTTTTCACTTTCTTTCCTGAAAAATAATTTTTACTGGATAGAGAATTCTGGGTTGGTAGTGCTTTTTCTTCCAGGACCTGGGGAATACTTTCCTCTTTTTTCTGTCTCTCAAGTTTCTGAGAAGAAATCTGCTGTCATTTGAATCAGTATTCCCTAATTCGTCATTGTCTTTCTTTGTTTTTAAGTTTTTCTTTGTTTTTCATTTTTAGAACTTTGATTATGTGTCTGGGTGTCAATTCCTTAGTTTGACTGTTTGGGGTATACTCAGTTTCCTGATTCTCTAGGTTTACATCTTTCAATAAATTTGAGGAGTTATTTCTTCAAATATTTTTCAGCTTGGCGTTCTTTTTCTTCTTCTGAAACTTTGATAACATGAATGTTAGGTTGCCTGCTACTATCACACAGGTTCCTGGGGATTCATTCATTTAAAAACATTTTTTTTCACTCTCTTATTCATATTGATGATTTTTGTCACTCTGTCTTCAAGTTCACTGACTCTGCTGACACCCCCATTTTGCTATCGAGCCATTGTTTTAAGCATGTTTTTTATTTTCCATAGGGAAAGGCTTTCCCTCTCAGAGCTAAAAAATTCCTAGAGATAACAAATGACCCCCCCCCACCAGGTGCTTTTCATATGCCAACCAACCAACCCAGAGCCCATGCTCCCAACCGCCTCTTTCATCTAACTTTCACATACCACGTCAGTATTTCCCCCGCTCTAGATCACTCCAGGACCAGGTATTAGACAACTAAAGACCACTGCTATACCCAGGGCCCATTGGAATTATTCAAGCTATTCAATCCTAAACTTTCCTACCCAAACCACAGTAAAGGCTTGTGCCTGTGCTGTCTCCTCACTCCTCCTGCCTCCTGACTGACCCTGGCACTTCCTCATGTAGCTCTGCATGGCATGGCATGCCCCTTAATAGACTGTTTTCAATTACATTCACCTCTCAGTGTCCTCACTCAGCCACCTCTATAATTTAAATCCTGAGAACAGTCCAAACACACATCTAATGAGTTCTTAATTGTGGTTCTTGTGTTTTTTAATTCTAAAATTTCCATTTGGCTCTTCTTTGTATCTTCCATAAATCTTTGCTAAGATTTTCGATTTTTTCATTTGATTTAAGAGTATTTGTAATTGCATATTAAAACATTTTTATAATAACTGCTTAAAATCCCTGTCTCAATTCCAACATCTGCATCATCTTGGTGTTGGCATCTGTTGATTGTTTTTTTCCTGAGTTGAAATTTTCATGATATGGTGAGTAATTTTGGCCTATATCCTAGAAATTTGGATATATTTTAGGATTCTGGTTCCTTTTTTGGATCTCTTAATTTAGCATGTAGATAACCTTTTATGTTCAGGATGTCTGTGCGGGCCCAATTTTGTGGGCTATAATTCAAATGTCAGTTTGGTTTATAAACCCTCTACAGTGCTCTGCTGCAGGAGGTTGTGATAGACAGAATAATGCTACCCCCACCAACCCCTGCCCCTGGTGGCCACATCCTAATCCTCAGAACCTATGAGTAAAAGAAATTTTGTAAATGTAATTAAGTTAATGATCTTTTATTTTAAAAGGTTATTTATTCATTTTAGAGAGAGGGGAAGGGAGGGAGAGAAAGAGGGAGAGAAATATCAATGTTACAGAAACATCTATCAGTTGCCTCCCATATGCACTCTGACTGAGGACTGAAACTGCAACCCAACCCAGGCATGTGCCCTGTCCGAAAATTGAAATGGCAACCTTTCACTTTGTGGGACGATGCCCAACGAACTGAGCTAAGCAAGGGTCAAAGCAAGTTAACAATCTTGATATGGGAAGAGTATCCTGAATTATTGAGGTGGGGCCAATGTAATCACAAGTGTCTTTATAGCAGGAAGACAAAATGGTCAAAGAAAGGAGATGTGATCACACAAGTAGAGATTGGAATGATGTGCTTTAAAGGTAAAGGGAGGGCCTGTGAGCCAAGGCATGCAGGTAGCCTTTAGAAACTGGAAAAGGCAAGAAAATAGATTCTCCTTAGAGCCTCCAGAAAGAATGCAGCTTTATGAATACCTTTATTTTAGTCCCATAAGACCCATTAAGGCCTTCTGATCTCCAGAACTATAAGGGAATAAGTTTGTGTTATTTTAAACCACTAATTTTATGACAATTTATTACAACAGCAACAGGCAACTAATACAAGGTGGAAGTCAAGAGTTCCACCAAACAACTCCACTACTGCTGCACCATAGAAGTGGAAAAAGGCATGTCTTTTTCATAGTGTTTGTCTCAAGACCAAGCAAATACCCAATAATTTAGTGACTTAAAACAGTATAAATTTATATCTCTAGTTTCTCATAACAAAAGTCTCGTAGTTCAGGGTCTGATAAGGCTAAAATCAAGCTATTAGCTAGCTACTTCCTCACCTGGAGTTTCAACTAGGGAAAGGCCCACTTCCAACGCCTTCACATTGTTAGAAGAATTCATTTTCTTTTAATTTGTAAGATAGATTCCTGTGTCTTGCAGGCTGTCAGCTAGCAATTATGCTTTGTTCCAGGAGGTCATTCTCAGGTCCTTGCCATGTGGATCCTTCATCTTAGCAACAGAAAACCTCCTTCATGTCAAATTCTCCTTATGCTTTCAATCTCTCTGACTTCCACTTCTACTACCAAAGAAAACTTTTTTACTTTTAAAGGGTTTGATTTACAAAATATATAAAGAACTCACACAACTCCACTCTAAGAAGACAAGCAACCCAATTTAAAAATTGGGCAAAGGAGACTTCCAGCCAAGATGGACGCATAGGTAGAAATACTGTGCCTCCTCGAACAACCAGAAGGACAGCAACAATTTAAAAACAACAAAAAACAGCAACCAGAAAATCAAACTGTACAAAAGTCTGACAAACAAGGAGTTAAAGAAGACACATACATCCAGACTGGTAGGAGGGGCAGAGACAGGCAGCCAGGCAGCTGGGTGAAGAAGACTGATGGGAAGGTGGTGGTTGGAAGACCAGGGCATGCAAGGTTGCAGCTGGCCAGCAAGGCAGTGGCTGGTGGAGCCAGTGGTCCCACATTTGCATGTGGATAAACCGGGAGGAACAAATGGGGAATGAGACAGACCCCACAACCCAGGGTTCCAGCACAGGGAAATAAAGTCTCAAACCACCTATTGAAAACATCTGTGGGGGTTGAGGTGGCAGTGGGAAAAACTCCCAGCCTCACAGGACAGTCTGTTGGAGAGACCCACAGGGTCCTAGAATGTACACAAACCCACCCACCCGAGAATCAGCACCAGAAGGGCCCACTTTGATTGTGGGTAGCAGAGGAAGTGACTGAAAACCAGCAGAGAGTGGAGCAAGCGCCATTGTTCCCTCTCAGACCCCTTGCCCACACTCAGCATCACAAGGCAACTATGTGGGTTGCCAGCCCTGGTGAACACCTAAGGTTCCAGCCTTACTACATAACAGGCACAGCGAGACAAAAAAAAAAAACCCTGGCCCAATGAAATAACAGATCAAAGCTCCAGAAAAAATACAACTAAGCAACAAAAAGATAGCCAACCTATCAGATACACAGTTCAAAGCACTAGTGATCAGGATGCTCACAGAATTGGTGGAATTTGGTCACAAATTAGATGAACAAATGAAGGCTATGCTAAGTGAAATAAAAGAAAACAGTGATAGGAAGGAAACTGGGACTCAAATCAATGGTGTGGACCAGAAGGAAGAAAGAAACATTCAACCAGAACAGAGTGAAGAAACAAGAATTCAAAGAAAAAAAAATGAGAAGAGGCTTACGAACCTCCAGGACATCTTTAAATGTCCCAACATGCGAATTCTAGGGGTACCAGAAGGAGAAGAGGAAGAGCAAGAAATTGAAAACTTATTTGAACAAATAATGGAGAACTTCCCCAATCTGGCAAAGGAAATAGACTTCCAGGCAGTCCAGGAATCTCAGAGAGTCCCAAAGAAGTAAGAGCCAAGGGGGAACATACCAAGGCACATCATAATTACATTACCCAAGATTAAAGAGAAGGAGAGACTCTTAAAAACAGCAAGAGAAAAGGAGACAGTTACCTACAAAGGAGTTCCCATAAGACTGTCAGCTGGCTTCTCAAAAGAGACCTTACAGGAAAGAAGGGGCTGGAAAGTATTCCAACTCATGAAAGGCAAGGACCTATATCCAAGATTACCCTATCCAGAAAAGCTTTCATTTAGAATGGAAGGGAAGATAAAGTGCTTCTCAGATAAGGTCAAGTTAAAGGAGTTCATCATCACCAAGCCCTTATTATATAAAATGTTCAGGGGATTTATCTAAGAAAAAGAAGATAAGAAATATGAATAGTAAAATGACAGCAAACTCAGTTATTAACAACTGAACCTAAAACAAAAGCAAATAAGCAAACAACTAGAATAGAACAGAATCACAGAAATGGAGATCACATGGAGAGTTATCAGTGCAGGAGTGGGAGGTGGAGAGAGGGGGAAAAGGTATAGAGAATAAGTAGCATAAATGGTAGGTAGAAAATAGACAGGGTGAGGTTAAGAATAGCATAGGAAATGTAGAAGCCAAAGAATTTATATGTATGACCCATGGACATGAACTAAAGGGGGGGATGTGGGTGGGGGACATGTGCAAAGTGGAAGGGAATAAAGGGGGGAAATGGGCAACTGTAACAGCATAATCAATAAAATATTTTTAAAAAGAAATAAAGAAATAAAAGGAAACTGTTTGCCCTTCATATCTTTTTCCCACTTCCCATGAACTGGAACACAGTTTTGATGGTGGTCGGCTAGCTTCAACATGCTGATGAGGAAAACAAGGGAAATAACAGAAGGAAGCTGCATAACCTATGGGAACAGAGATGTCTTCCTACGAACAACTGTCCAGAAGTTCTAGACTGCTTTGCAAGATAGAAATGAACATGTGTCTTCTTTAAGCCATTACATGTTGGGGTTTCTTTGTTACAGGAGCTAATCCTACAACCTAATCTTAAAATTTTCCAGGCCTAATTATGAAAGTCCTTTAAAAGTAAAAAATAGCCCTGGCTGGTGCAGCTCAGTGGATAGAATGTGGGTCACCAGTTCAATTCCCAGTCAGGGCATATGTGTGGGTTATAGGCAGGTCCCTATTAGGGGGCGTGCAAGAGGCACCACACATTGATGTTTCTCTCCCTCTCTTTTTCTTTCCTTTCCCCTCTCTCTAAAAATAAATAAATAAAATCTATTTTTTAAAAAAGTAAAAAAATATACCCAACATCTATTTACTCAGCACACATTAAATTTCTACTATGTATTAGGTTCTCTCCTAGGTTCTAGAGATTAAAAAAATGAATCAGACATACTTTCTATTCTGAAAAGCTCCCAACATAAGAAAGGAAAATTTGACTCAAAGGGAAATGGGAAGATAGTTGACATTTATTAATCAGGTATTTTTTTAAATTAAATTTTATTTTAATTGTTGTTCTTATACAGTCTTCTGTTTTCT
>PVKU01009913.1:0-57188 GCA_004027475.1 Anoura caudifer | reverse complement strand
GTATCACCTCATGAGTTGAAGTGAAGGCAAAATGCAATGGGTCTTTGTCCTAAGGCTCCAAAAAAGGAAATAAAAAAGAACACTCTAGTTCTAAAATCAGGTTTTTTGGTGATGGAAAACTGTAGTAAAAAGGTAAAAAAATAGTTTTAGTTTCAAAATAGTTTTAGTTTCAAAACTAAGTCCGGTTAAAAACTCAGAGGTGAGATTGTTGACAGAAGGATATTTTGTGACCTGTTTCATGAGACAAAACAAAACAACCAACCAAACAAAAATGCATAGGCTCCATTATATTAAGAATACTTCATTTTTTGAAAATTTAGGGAATAATATATGAAAAAGAATTGTATATTCTTTGTTGATACTTGGAATTTCCCCCCACAGTTGTGTACAAAATTCTTGTCTTTCCTTTTCTAATTTTATCCTCATTAGGCTTCTTAAGCTAACCATAGGCATAAACTACCTAATTTAAATGCTACTTATTCTTCATAATTCAGAAATATTACTTAGGTTTTGAAAGAGAGAACACGGAAAATAATGTAAAGATGGGCTCAGGTTTATGATAACAAGTTGTGACCTTGTAGTAAAAATATGAACTATATATAAATGACAGAAAACAAAGAAAAATGTTGTGATTTAGCCAATAGCTTTATACATGGTAAGGGGAAACTGAACTAGTTTAAGAAACAGGCTGAGTTAAAAAAAAACATGAAAAAAATCTTGGTCCTGCATGGAATATCAAAATGAAATAGAGATAAAACACTAGGAATAGGGAAGATGCTGAGAAGATGATGGAGTAGGAAGCACCAGACAAGAATTACATTGGCATAGATTTCTGGCCAAGATGGAGGCATAGGTACATTCACTGGGCCTCCTCCCACAACCAAAAGAAGGACAACAACAAATTTAAAACAAAAACAATCAGAACTGCCAGAAAATTGAACTCTATGGAAGTCCAACAACTAAGGAATTAAAGAAGAAACTTTCATCCAGACCAGTAGGAGGGGTGGAGATGGACAGCTGGAGCAGAGAGGACTCGCAGCAAGGTGGCAGCTGTAGGGCCAGGGTGGGAGGTGTCTGACAGAGCAGGTGATCCCGTATTTGCATATGGATAAACTGGGAGGAACAACTGGGGAGCAAGACCGACTGAGCAACCCAGGGTTCCAACACAGGGAAATAAAGCCTCAAAACATCTGACTGAAAAAATCTGTGGGGATTGAGGTGGTAGAAGAAACTTCCAGCTTCATAGGAGAGTTGGTTGGAGAGACCCACAGTATCCTAGAATGTACACAAACCCGCCCACCTGGGAATCAGCATCAGAAAGGCCCAATTTGCTTGTGGGTAGCAGTGGAAGTGAATGAAAGCCTACTAGAGCTGAGCAAGTGGCATTATTTCCTCTTGGACCCCTCTGCCATGAACAGCACCATAACATAGCTATGTGGCTTGCCCTGCCCTGGTGAACACCTTAGGCTCCACCCCTTACTGTGTAAGAAGTGAGCTGACACAAAAAAATGGCCCAAATGAAAGAACAGAGCAAAACTCGTGAAAAAATACAACTAAGTTATGAAGAGATAGCCAACCTATCAGATGAAGAGTTCAAATCACTGGTAATCAGGAAGCTCACAGAAATGTTTGAGTATGGTTGCAAAATAGAAGAAGAAGTGAAGACTATGCTAAGTGAAATAAAGGAAAATGCACAGGGAACTAACAGTGATGGGAAGGAAACCAGGACTCACATCAATGATTTGGACCAGAAGGAAGAAATAAACATTCAACTGGAACAGAATGAAGAAACAAGAATTCAAAAAAAATGAGGAGAGGCTTGCGAACCTCTGGGACAACTTTAAACATTCTAACATCTGAATCATAAGGGTGCCAGAAGGAGAAGAGGAAGAGCAAGACATTGAAAACTTATTTGAAAACATAATGAAGGAGAACTTCCCCAATGTGGCAAAGGAAATAGACTTCCTGGAAGTCCAGGAAGCTGAGAGAGTCCCCAAAAAGTCAGACCCAAGGAAGCACACACCAAGGCAAATCATAATTACATTACCCAAGATTGAAGATAAGGAGAGAATCTTTAAAAGCAGCAAGAGAAAAGGAGAGAGTTACCTACAAAGGGGTTCCCATAAGACTCTCAGCTGATTTCCCAAAAGAAACCTTGCAGGCAAGAAGGGGCTGGAAAGAAGTATTCAAAGTCATAAAAGGCAATGACCTAGATCCAAGATTACTCTATCCAGCAAAGCTATCATTTAGAATGGGAGGGCAGATAAAGTGTTTCCCAGATAAGGTCAAATTAAAGGAGTTCATCATCACCAAGTCCTTATTATATGAAATGTTAAAGGAACTTATCTAAGAAAAAGAAGAAAATCAAAACTATGAACAGTAAAATGACAACAAACTCACAACTATCAACAACTGAACCCAAAACAAAAACAAAACAAACTAAGCAAACCACTAGAACAGGAACAGAATCACAGAAATGGAGATCACATGGAGGGTTATCAGTGGGAGGTGGTGTGGGTAGAATGGGGGAAAAGGTACAGGGAATAAGGAGCATAAATGGTAGGTAGAAGATAGACAGGGGGAGGTTAAAAATAGTGTAGGAAATGGAGAAGCCAAAGCACTTATGTATATGGCTCATGGACATGAACTAAGGTGAGGAGAGATGCTGAAGGGAAGGGGGGTGCAGGATGGAGAGGGATAAAGGGGAGAAAAAATGGGACAACTGTAATATCATAATCAATAAAACACATTGAAAAAAGGAATTCCACTGGCAAAAAAGAAGGCAGCTCACAGAATAAAAAAAGATTTCCAAATCATATATCAGATAAGAGATTAATATCTAGAATATTTAGAGAACTCCTAAAACTCAACAATAAAAAATAAACATTCTAATTCAAAAATGGGCAAAGGACTTGAATAGATAGTTCTCCAAAGAAGATATACAGATGGCCAATACCATGAAAAGATCCTCATCATTTCTGATTATCAGAGAAATGCAAATTGAAACTACACTATAATATATATTATAATGTATATATTATTTATATATACAATGTATACATATTTCTACTATATATACAAATATATTGTATATATACAAATTATTTCTATATATAAAAATAATATGTTTGTATATATACAAATAATATATTACATTATTATAATTATTATATATATATATTACAATGAGATACCACCTCTCAACCACTAGAATGGCTATTATTAAAAAAAACAGAAAATAAGTGTTGGTGAGTATGCAAAGAAATTGGAACTCTTGTGCACTGTTTTGGTGGGTATATGAAATGGTGTGGCTTTTGTACTGTGGAAAATAATATGGCACTTGCTCAAAGAATTAAAAATAGAGTTATCATGTGATCCAGCAATTCTTCTTTTGGGTAGATAGCTGAAAGGATTGAAAACGGAATCTTGAATAGATATTTGGACAACCATGCTCACAGCAGCATTATTCACAATAGCTAAAATGTAGAAGCAGCTCTCAGTCCATCAAATGGATAAGCAAAATGTGGTATGTACATACAAGGGAATGTTATTCCTCCTTAAAAAGGAGGGACAATTCTGACATATGTACAACATAAATGAATCTTCAGGACATTATGCTAAGGGAAAGAAGCCAATCACACACACACAAAATCCTGTGTGAGTCCACATGTATGGGGTACTTAGAGTAGTCAAGTCATAGAGACAGAAAGTAGAATGGTGGTTGCCAGGGGCTCAGTGGGTACAAGGGAATTGGGAGATATTGTTTAATAGATACAGAGTTTCAATTTTACAAGATGAAAAGAGTTCTGGAGATGGATGCTGATGATTGCACAGCAATGTGAATGTACTTAGTACCCTGAACTATACACTTAAAAATGTAAATTTTGCTATGTGTATTTTACCACAAAAAAAATTGGAAAAAAATGCTAGTAGCATATTTAGAACCTGTTGCTGCATGTTAATTTGTGGCAGCATGGGATTTATCCACTACCTCTGAAGTAGCTATTACACAAAGCCAAAGACAGAAGAAACAGAGTAAAGGCTTGGGAAGAACCGCACCAGGCAGTAAGATGACCTCAGCTGTTATTCCAGTTTACAGGTTTTGAGGGTTGTACTCCATGAGGAGCATCCTGAAATAACACCTTCCCCAGGAGAAGAACCAGAAACCACTGATGTAGAATAAATGTCTATGAAAACCTCAACATTCTGTAGACTGATTAACAGGAGACAGAGATTAGGAGAAATGCAAAGAATTACTTGTTATATTGTGATATGCCCTGTTCCTAAGAAAGAGGCTGTGTCTCTATAGAGAGAAACAGGATGCCACAGTGCAGGAATCAGAGGAGAAATGGGAAAGAAAAAGAAAATGGAGAAGAAGGGGAAGGGAAAGGGCAGGTAACACAGGGTACCTCAGCTCAGAACATCAATCTTCACTGCTGAGTTATTAGCTGAGTTATTGCATTAGAGCTCCTTCCATTACCACCCCCAGGGCACAGTGATGGTCTCACACCAGGAGGACAACCTGCATTAGAAATAGTATGGCCCTTGTATTCAGGTTACTGGGTCCCATCATAAATCAGAATCTCTGGATGAGTAGGCTATTGTTGCAAGCTTTAACCACACTTATGCTCTGAAAACCTTTTCAAAGTTACCAGGAAGACTTAGCTGGTATTATATAATTTATGCCACCATAATTGGCATCCTAGCTGGGCAGCAGACCATCACTCTGCTGCAGTCCTTCAAGAGGTGCTTTGTTGAGAGCAGATGGATTATAGCTCTGATCCCAAGAGACACAACACAGAGCACCTCAACAATCAGGTGTCTGTGGCTGAGTGTATTTTCCAAAGATGGCTGCAACAATATCTCCTGTCTCTTATACTCTTCAGGCACCTTGTCACACCCCATTAAGAGTTAATCTGTGTCCTCTCCCCCTTGAACCTGGTTAGACCTTTGCAACTGCCTCAACCAAGCAAGTTCAGCAGAGGTGATACTATATGACTTCTGAAGCTAGATCATGAATATGTCATGCACTTCCATATGATTCTCTTGAGATGCTTGCTTTGGACAATCAGCAATCACACTGTAAGGCAGTCCAATTAGCCTGGGGCATGGCTAATGTGGAGAGGAACCCAGGTCCCTAGGCTCAAGCCCTGGCTGCACCCCCAGCTGATAAGCAGCACCAACTAGCCATGTGAGTGACTCATCTTGAAAGGATATCCTCCAGCTGCAGTTGAGCCACCCCAGTTTACATTGCATGAGTGGAGACAGGTTGTCCTGCCCAAACTGTAGACTCCTGAGCAGAAGAAATCACTGTTGTTTAAGCCCCTAGGCAGCAACAGCTAAGTCTGATACAGCATCTCTGGGAGGTGGGAGGTACGGATAATCATTCCATACCCTGGAGGGGTGAGATGAATTCTTGTATGCTGTTCTTTACTTTGTCAATTCATAAATCTTCCATATGTCTCCCCTCCCCTGCAGCTAGCTTCCTCACAGGAGTTGCTGCTTCTTGGCTCTAGCAACTTACTTCTAGTGTGCGGGAGCATTTAAGGAGGGTTTTTGTTTAATTGAGGAAAATTGACTGGTATGAGAGAGCCTTAGGCATTTGGGATACACAAGATAAAGAATAATATCAAGAGTGGGAGAATGAAACTAAGTAATAACTATTCTCAGCCTAAACAAAGATGTTTTTAAAAACCTCCTTATTTATCATAACTTTTACATACAAACATGTATAAAGTATGTTGTAATTTTCTAATAAACTACATGGAAAACATATGGTGCTTAATAACAGAATTCTATTGCCATCCTGTGCTCTTGGGGCTGTCACTCCTAGGTCTGGAAAACTGAGACGAAACCAAATTGCTCTGCGTTAGAAAGGTACGTGGACTGCACCCCCATGTTCATTGCTGCATTATTTACAATAGTCAAGACATGGAAAAAAACTAAGTGTCTGTCAACAGATGAATGAATAAAGAAAATGTGTTATATACACAGTGGAATATTATTCAGGCATAAAAAAGAAGGAAATCCTGCCATTTGTGACAAACATGGATAGACCTGGAAAGCATTATGATAAGTGAAATGAGTCTGATGTGGAAGACAAATACCATATGCTCTCATTTATATGTGGAATCTAAAAAACAAACAAACTAAAACAAAAACAAAACCACACACACACACAGACACACAGCTCATAGAGAACTGATTGGCGGTGGCCAGAGGAAGGAGGGGTGGATGAGTCGGGTGAAGGTGGTCAGAAAATACAAACTTCCAGTTATAAAATAAAAAGTTCCTGGGAATATAATGTACAGTATGGAGACTATAGTTCATACTGTACTGCGTATTTAAAAGTTGCCAAGAGAGTAAATCATATAAGTTTTCATCACAAGAAAAAAATTGTAACTGTGTGTGGTGATGGATGTTAACTAAACTTATATTATGGTAATCATTTTTCAATATATACATATATCAAATAATTATGTGGTACACCTAAAACTAATATAACATTGTGTTAATTTTATCTCAATTAAAAATAATAAAATATCACATTAACCTGGGGAAGGGGGAGAAAGGTGGATAGAGCCCCTGTGGCTGACCTACTGCAGGAGATGACTTTGGGGAGGGTAGAAATGCTAATGGGAATTTTAATTAGGTGGTTTGCTGTGTGACTTATGAGAGAAGTCCTCTCTGCTGTTTATATAATCTATAGTAAACTCTGTGTTGCTCAACAAACACTTCCTGGAGTAGATTCACTTTGTGAGGCTGTAAAGAACTGCCATATGCCACTCAGGCTCTCAAAGGGAGGAAGCCACACCTGCCTTGAGTGAGGAACATCACAGGGTAACACCTGGCTTCCCAGTGGAGGGAAATTCCAAACCAATAAAAGCGTTTTACTTGACAGCATTTAAAAAAACTTTCCATGGTGAACATTTTCACACATTGTAAAGGTAGAAAAGTAGAATGAAGAATCGCCTATCATTCAGCTTTGACATTTGACAAACTTTGGTTCATTTTTAACAGAAACATATTGTAATTTCCCATAAAACAATACTTAAAGACACAAGGGTTGTTGAGGGAATTATTGTTTAATGCCAGTTATCTTAGAGAACAGCACTAGAAACATATGTATTTCAAAATAAACTGGAAATTAAAATGTTTTGAAGCTATTTGAAACCATATGATTAGTTGAATTAGTTTCTAATATTTGAGGTGAGATAGCACTTAATAGATGCAGTATTTTATTCCAGCATTTTCTTTCACCACAATGTAAATTTTACCTGTAGGAATCAGAAAAAAAAAATAAATGAGTGAAAGGATTAGGATTTGTCATTTCCATCTTTCTTTTCACTATCTTGTCCCAAGTATTAAAACTACTATTCCATCCCTAACCTACTGCCAAATTGCTACATATTTAAAAATCTACATCAAACAATGTAGATTCAGTACAATCTATGAGGAAGAGTCACAACTACCAGCTGAGATTTAGATGAGTTTCCTAGGTTAGGACCTCAATTTGCTTCCTTGCCTGCACGTTGCATTCATTTATTCATCCCCAATGCTTATTAAGTGCCTACTATGTGTCAGCACTATTGCTAGGTGGTTGAGTGAACCAATCAAATGTTCTGTAAGTTTGTCAGAGCTAACTTCTGTTACCAAATGGCAATGAATCATCAACCATGTGAAGGTAACAGTATCTAAAAGGAACAGAACCTAAAACAGTCTTTTCATTGACTGGATGACTAAACCAGTCAACTATCACATTATAATTCCCTAAGGGCTACTTTGACATCAAATTCTGAGTCAAGTTGCTAACATATGCCTTTAGAAAAGCAACATTGCTTGGCAGAAGAGGTAATAGTTGATTCTTAGGAGGTAGAGTATAAGGAGGAAAAGAGACTGATAAGAAAAATCCCCATCTTGACTTTGCTTGAAAGTGAGTTAAGCATTTGAGTCATTGAAGAAAGCCATTTGAAATGATAAGAAGGCAAATACTGAGGAAGGAAGATGGTGGCATGGTAGGAGGGAGCACATTCCACTTCCCCCTACACATGGGAGAAAAACCTGGTCACTCTACGGGAGAACAGAGCAAACAGCCATCAGAAACACAGCATATTTGAAAACAGGAGATCGAAAATTGTAGCAGACATTGAAAAATCAGACAGTAAGGAGAGTACTTCAGAACGATAAGAGCCTACAGAGCAGCTCGGAGACCAGGGCGCCTGAGGCCCCAGGCCCGGAGCTCGCCAGGCTTGCCACAGGACTGTAGGGAGAGAACTGGGTCAACCTCTCCCTCTCTAGCCAAACAAGGTTTCAGCAGCACTGGGAGAAAACTGGTTGCTTGAAATCTCACAGAGAGGAGTTAAGGTCTCAGTGGCAAACAAGATGGGGATGTGAACACCCACACATAGCCCTGGGAGGACTGCATGCCGAAGCTCCTGTGACCTTCCCAGCCGAACGCCAACAGAGATGGCTGCACGATGATCGGCGCCTGCGCATCATGGGACGGCTGCATCACGATTGGCACCCCTGCGTCACCTGGGATGGCTACGTGATGATTGGTGCCTCCATGTCATCAGGGATGGCTGCACAATGATTAGTGCCTGCACACCATGGAGGATGGCTGTGTGACAATCAGTGCCTGTGCGCCACCAGGGACAGATGTGTGACAATTGGTGGCCGTGTGTGACAGGGGTAGGCACACGCCACATAGGAGACCCGAGCTCACACCCATAAACTCAGGAAAGTGAGCGTTCCATAAGAGGCTCAGAACATATGCCTGAGGCCCTGTGCAGAGAGAACCCCGGCTAGCTCTGAGGAGAGCAGCCCAAAGATAACTCAGTGATGAACAGGGAGAAAGGCAATACCATCACCTCTTGGCCTTGCAGCCAGCAAGACCAGAAAAACCGGCTTGGCAAGATTGAAAACAGCAAGAGGCTTTTTTGTTTTGTTTTGTTTTTTTAAATTTTTTAAAAAAAATTTAAATTATTTTTTTCATTATTTTTATCTTTTTTTGTGCCTCAACTCCCTTTGTTTCTCATTACTGCTTTCTTGTTTTATTCCTTCTCCTTTTCTTTCCAATTTTATCTCTTCTTCCTTCCTGTTTTTTCTTTTCTTTTTCTTTCTTCTTTTCATTTTATTCTTCCTCCTTTCTCTTTTAAATACCCACAAGAGAGACAAAAACAAAACAAAAAAACCCCCTGGAACTGTGAAAAACCCAGAGTTGGTCCCAAAGAGGGGACATTTCAATAGCTGACACACCGGAAGCTGTGAACAACAGGATACCCAAAGGAGACAGCACCACTGAATCTCACAGGTATTCTACCACAGAAGTTCACACCATAAACCCAGGGAGCCAGAACAGATCAATATAAGAAGCTGAGGCTGACAAGAAGAGTATCACAAACAATGGGAAGACAAAGAAACAATCCCCAAATGAAAGAAAAGGAAGCCCCAGAAAGAATGCTAAATGAAATGGAGGCAACTCAACTATCAGATAGTGAGTTCAAAGCAACGGTTGTCAGGAAGCTCCAAGAGCTTTCAATGAGCTACCAGAAACTACAGCGAAAATATGATGAACTCACTGCAAACTATATCAACATGAAAAAGGAAATAGAAACTATCAACAAGGGCCAAGAGGAAATGACGAATACAATTTCTGAACTGAAGAACACAGTGGAAGGAATGAAAAGCAGAACTGATGAAGCAGAAGATCGGATCAGCCAGTTGGAGGACAAAGCAGAAAAAAATCCAGAAAGAGAAAGAAAAGGAAAAGAGGCTCAGAAAGAATTAAGAGGGATGAAGAGAAATGCAAGACAATATGAAACGTAATAATATCCGTATAATAGGGATACCAAAGGGAGAAGAAGAAGAGCAAGTGATAGAAAACCTATTTGAAAAAGTAATGATGGAAAACTTGCCTAATTTGATGAGAGGAAAAGTTGCACAAATCAGGAAACACAGAGTGTCCCAATCAAGAGGAACCCAAAGAGACCCACTTCAAGACACATCATAATTAAAATGGCAAAATTCCAAGACAAAGAGAGAATCTTAAAGGCAGCAAGGGAGAAAAAGGAAGTAACATACAAGGAAGCCCCGATAAGATTAGCAGCTGACTTCTCAATGGAAACACTCCAAGCCAGGAGAGAATGGCAAGAAATATTCCATGTAATGAGAACTAAAGGCCTGCAACCAAGACTACTTTACCCAGCAAGGCTTTCAATCAAGATAGAAGGCCAAATAAAGAGTTTCTCAGACAAAAGAAGTCTAAACCAGTTCTACAAGAGATACTAAAGGTACTGCTTTAAGGAAAGGAAGGAAGGAAGGAAGAGAGAGAGAGAGAGAGAGAGAGAGAGAGAGAGAGAGAGAGAGACACACACGCAGGTATGAAAATGGCGGTGAATAAGCACCTATCAATAATAACCTTAAACGTAAATGGTTTAAATGCTCCAATCAAAAGGCATAGAATAGCTGAATGGATAAGAAAGTATGACCCACACATATGCTGCCTACAAGAGACCCACCTCAGGACAAAAGACCTACACAGACTCAAAGTGAAGGGCTGGAAACAAATTTTCCAAGCAAATGGACAGGAAAAGAAAAAGCCAGGATAGCAATACTCATATCAGACAAAATAGACATCAAAGGAAGAGCCATAAAGAGAGACCCAGAAGGTCACTTCATAATACTCAAGGGAAGAATCCACCAATAAGACATAAACATTGTAAATATATATGCACCCAACAAGGGAGCACCTAAATACATAAAGAAAATCTTAGATGACTTCAGGAAAGATATTGACACCAACACAATTGCAGTAGGGGATTTTAACACTCCACTGTCAAAAATGGACACATCTTCCAAACAAAATATCAACAAAGATATTGTGGCATTGAACAACATTCTAGATGAAATGGACTTAACTGATATATAAAGAGCCCTTCATCCCAAAGAAACTAAATACACATTCTTTTCTTCTCAAAGATAGACCACATGACAGGACACAAAACAAGCCTCAACAAATTCAAGAAAATTGAAATTATACCAAGCATTTTCTCCAACCACAAGGGACTGAAACTAGAACCCAACCCCAAGGGGGAAAACCCAAAAGCCTCAAAATCATGGAGATTGAATAGCATACTCTTAAACAATGAATGGGTCAAGAATGAAATTAGGGAAGACATCAAAAAGTTTCTGGAAACAAATGAAAATGAACTCACAATGACCCAAAACTTATGGGACACAGCAAAGGCAGTCCTCAGAGGGAAGTTCATAGTTATACAGGCCTACCTAAAAAAGATAGAAACATTTCAAACAAACAACCTAACCCTACACCTACAAGAACTTGAGGAACAACAACAAAGACAACCCAAAGCAAGTTGAAAGAAGGAAATAACCAAGATCAGAGCAGAGTTAAATGACATAGAGACTAAAGCACAATTCTAAGGATCAATGAATGCAGGAGCTGGTTCTTTGAAAAGGCAAACAAAATTGACAAGCCTTTAAGCAGGCTCATCAAGAAAAAAAGAGAGAGGACCCAAATAAACACAATCGGAAATGAAAGAGGAGAGATTACAACTGACACCACAGAAATACAAAGGATTGTAAGAAATTACTATGAAGAACTGTATGCCAAGAAATTTGAAAACCTAGGTGAAATGGACAACTTTCTAGAAAAATATAATCTTCCAAAACTCAATGAAGAAGAAGCAGAAAGCCTGAACAGACCAATAACAGCAGATGAAATAGAAGCAGTAATCAAAAAACTCCAGATACACAAAAGCCCAGGACCAGATGGTTTCACAGGAGAATTCTACAAAGCATTTAAGGAAGAAAGCATTTAACCCCTATCCTTCAGAGACTATTTGAACAAATCCAAAATGATGGAAGACTACCAAACTCTTTTTTATGAAGCCAGCATCATCCTAATCCCAAAACCAGATAAAGACACAACAGAGAAAGAAAACTTCAGGCCAATATCGCTGATGAACATAGATGGTAAATTACTCCACAAAACATTGGCAAAGTGCATCCAACAATACATTAAAGAGATCACACACCATGACCGAATGGGATTCATCCAAAGGATGCAAGGATGGTTCAATATTTGCAAATCAGTAAATGTAATACATTACATAAACAAAAGCAAAGACAAAAATCACATGATCATATCAATAGATGTGGGAAAAGCATTTGATAAGGTACAGCACCAATTTATGATAAAAACACTCAGCAAAGTGGGAATAGAGTGAGCATTCCTCAACATAATAAAGGCCATATATGAGAGACCTACACCAACATCATACTCAATGGGCAAAAACTAAAATCTTTTCCTCTAAGACTAGGAACAAGACAAGGTGTTCACTTTCACCACTTCTATTCTATATAGTATTGGAAGTATTGGCCACAGCAATTAGACAAGAAAAGGAAATAAAAGGCATCCAAATTGGAAAGGAGGAAACAAAACTATCATTATTTGCAGATGACATGATACTGTACATAGAAAATTCTATAGACATAGCCAAAAAGCTGCTCAAACTAGTAAATGAATTTGGCCAAACAGCTGGATACAAAGTCAATATCCAGAAATGAAAGGCATTTTTGTATACCAACAATGAATCAGCGGAAGCAGAAGTAAAAAAAAAATCCCATTTGATATAGCAAAAGAAAAATGAAATACCTAGGAATAAACCTAACCATGGAGGTAAAAGACCTGTACATAGAAAACTACACAACACGGAAGAAAGAAATCAAGGAAGACACAAACAAATGGAAACATATACCATGTTCATGGATCGGAAGAACTAACATCATCAAAATGTCCATATTACCCAAAGCAATTTATAGATTCAATGCAATACCTATTAAAATACCAATGGCATATTTCACAGACATAGAACAAACACTTCAAAAATTTATATGGAACTGTAAATGAGCTCGAATAGCTGCAGCAATTTTGAGAAAGAAGAGCAAAGTGGGAGGGATCACAATACTGACACTAAACTGTACTACAAGGCCACTGTAATCAAAACAGCCTGGTACTGGCATAAAAACAGGCACATGGACCAGTGGAATAGAACAGAGAGCCCAGAAATAAACCCAAGTCTCTACAGTCAATTAATATTTGACAAAGGGGGCAGCAACATAAAATGGAGTAAAAATAGCCTCTTCAAGAAATGGTGTTGGGAGAGCTGGACAGCCTCATGCAAAAAAAATGAAACTCGAGCACCAACTTACACCATACACAAATATAAATTCAAGGTGGATAAAAGATTTAAACATAAGCTGAGACACCATTAAAGTCCTAGAGGACATCATAGGCAGGAAAATCTCAGATATTTCACACAGCAACATTTTTACTGATATGTTCCCTAAAGCAAGGGACATAAAGAAAAGAATAAACAAATGGGATCTCATCAAAATAAAAAGCTTCTGCATGGCTAAAGAAAACAGTATTAAAATAAAAAGAGAACCAACTGTATGGGAAAACATATTTGCCAATGATACCTCAGACAAGGGTTTAATCTCCAAAATATATAAAAAACTTACATGACTCCACTCTAAGAAGACAAGCAACCCAATTAAAAATTGGGCAAAGGACTTGAACAGACACTTCTCCAAGAAGAACATACAGAGGATCCAGAGACACATGAAAAGATGCTCAGTATGGCTAGCTATCAGAGAGATGCAAATTAAAATGCAGTGAGATACCACTCCACATCAGTCAGAGCGGCCATCATAAACAAAGCAACAAACAACAAGTGTTGGAGAGGTTGTGGAGAAAAGGGGACCCTAGTGCACTGTTGGTGGGATTGTAGACTGGTACAACCACTATGGAAAGCAGTATGGAATTTTCTAATTAAACTAAAAATGGATCTACCTTTTGACCCAGAAATTCCACTGCTAGGATTATACCCTAAGAACCCTGAAACACCAATCCAAAAGAACCTATGCACCTCCATGTTCATAGCAGTACAATTTACAATAGGCAAGTGTTGGAAGCAACCTAGGTGCCCATCAGTAAATGAACGGATCAATAGACTATGGTACATTTACACAATGGAATTCTATGCAGCAGAAAGAAAGAAGGAGCTCCTACCCTTTGCAACAGCACGGATGGAACTGGAGAGCGTTATGCTAAGTGAAATAAGCCAGGACGTGAAAGACAAATACCATATGATCTCACCTTTAACAGGAACCTAATGAACAAAACAAACAAACAAGCAAAATATAACCAAAGACACTGAAATTGAGAACCGGCTGACAGTCACCAGAGAGGAGAGGGGAGGGAATTTCAGGGGAAAAGGGGAAGGGTTTAGAGCAACAAGTATGAAAGATACATGGAAAAAAACTAGGGGTTGTGGAAATGGGAGGGAGGTGGGGAGGGCTGGGGTGGTGTGCTGGGATGGGAGTAAAAGTCAGAAAACTGTACAAGAACAACATTTAAAACAAAACAAAACAAAACAAAACAAAACAAAACAAAAGAAGGCAAATACTAGGACACTAAAATGGTACTAAAAATGCTACATACTAAAGCATGGCTCATGAAGAAGACATTATTTTCTGCTGCACATGGCAAAAATAGCTTACAGAGGGACAGGTTGTACCAAAGTCAACCAACCATACACATAAATGCACCATCCTGATCAAACCATCAAAAAGCTCTTAGGAACAGGACTTTTTCAGAGAATAGCTATTTCTGTGTGAAAACTAAACTTTAATTATAAATTTTATGGGGATTTACTGAAAAGATTGAAAGATAGGACTATGCCCTTGTGCTCTTCCTGAGAAAAAAGGAGGAAATGTGATCTGGAGAGCTTAGGTAGCTGCCCAACTCTGAGAAGACAGTCATCAAAAAGTTAGTAATTAGTCTTTACAGTGGGTGCTTTGGGAATGTTGAATAACTGCATGAATTGTCCACACTGAATTTATAGACTAAAATAGCTTCCCATCACTTTGGAGAAAATTATTATTTTAATATTGTGGTGCTGATAAGAATGTTTGACTAGGTGCATTACATACACACACGTAGCATGACATCCCAGTTGGTTACTGTTGGCAGTAGTGGACCTGAGGTCTAGGCCTAAGGTGAGCATCTGGTCATACACATGTCTCTAGTATTTTAAATTATGGTGGACCTAAGACGGGCATGGTTGATATGTGGCATGTCCATGTGGAATAGCACATGGCCACTCCTGTTGTGGCAGACATCTTTACAAAGTCGCAGAATTCTTTCCTATTCAACCAGGCTTAGTCCTCTCAATTCAGGCTTAAGAAAGCTGACTACCAACTGATTGGGGTAGGCTGGCGATGAAGAAATCATTTTCCCTCCATTTGTTAAGGGATATCTCATGTATCTCCGAGAGAGTACCAAAGAAATAAAATATGTCTTTGAAAATTTGTTCTGATATTCATAAATCAAAGAATTTTCACAACATACCAAGCATCTTTTAGAAAGCATTCATTGCTTTTCTTTTTTCAATATCTCGCTTGAGTTGACAAAGGGCACACTGTAAGAAACATGTCAGCCACAGGAAATCACGGCAAATGGATCCCTGTTAAAAACAGACAGATGAGTCAACATGTAGCTTGTAAATATAATTACACAATTCCCTGCATTTGTGTAATTCCATAGCTTTTCTAACCTCCTTAAAACATACATTTTGTCACTTGTTTATCATGAGAATTCTGTGGCATTATTGCCTCTTTTCTGATTACCCAGAGAAGTTAAAAGGCTTGCTAGGATCACACAGCACATTGGCAGAGCTCAGTCTTTCTCTTCTCGAGCCAGAGGGCCCTTTTCATCTTACACCATTTCAAATCACTTGCAGGTTACAACTATCACCCTGGTCCTCTCTCATCTGTTCTGGAATGGTTCCCTTATTTTATTTTTTCCCTGAAAGATTTTATTTACTTTTAGAGAGAGGGGAAAGGAGGGAAAAAGAGAGCAAGAAAAACATTGACTGGTTGTGTCTTGTACACCAGGAATCAAACAGGTGACGCTTCCCTTTGTGGGATGATGTCCAAGCAACTGAGCCATACAGGTTAGGGCTGGAATAGTTCCCTTCAAAGCCAGTTGTGTAATGCAGTAAGTTTTCTACAGTTTGTGAGCAGTGCCAGACTGAGCTACATCATATACCTCTCTGGCCATTTTCACTGGCATCTCTTGTGTCATTCAATGAAGGAAGTCCAAAGTGAGGGAGGGATATATAATTATGGGGAAAAGAAGAATGAAGAGAATGAATAATGTTTGGAAAAGCCATAATGGGCTACCTTGAATGGTTTGAGGGCTCTCTCTCCAGAAAGGTCTAATTTGGCTCTCAATGACCTTCTAAAGAGATGCCCCTGAAGGAGTCCTGCTTTGTGCAGGAGATATTGGGTGACCCAAGGGGCTCTAGTCTGATAACCAGGTTCTATGATGGTATGTCTCTATAGATTGAAATAATTTTGAGCTGCATTTTTTGATAGCACTATTTTTTTTAAATGTTGAATAAATACAATTCCTAATTTATAGTGTGAGCAGAGAAAGAGAAAGAGAGAGTAGATTCAGTGTGTGTGTGTATTCAGTTTATAAGGGTTAAGAGCTCCTAAATGTTGAGATTATGAATATTCTATTTTTTATGAAAAAACTTTTATTTCTACAGTGATTTTTGATTCTCATCTAACAGAGTAAGCCTGCGGGACAAAAAGTAGACAAATGAATAGCAAGTTAAAATTCTCCTAATGTTGTGACCCTTATTGGATGGAAGTATAGATATTTAGCCTGTAGACAGTTCAATCTTGCGACCTTCTCTTTTTCCCTAACAGGTAATCCAAATTCCTTTAACCCTTCCTCATAGGACTTGTGTTTTTCAGTCTTTAATTCATCATTTAATTTTTATTTGTTTTATCTTTCAAACTTCCATTAAACCACCCTTATTGAATACATACTATATGCCACAAAGAAGAAAATATTCCCTTTTAATAGGGTCTAATTACTTTTCTATTCTAGTATGTTCACGCCTGTCTTTTACCTCAGGTAGTTTTTAAAGGAAAAAAAATCTTGCTATTACTTGCTGAGAAACCTAGAGAAATCTGTGGAAAACACACCATGATTCTAAATCTGTTTCGTAATATAGATATAGAAACTAGGGAGAAGAAAAAATATTACTTTTTTAAAGAGAAAGCAAATGAACTGTAAGTTTGTATCATGCTGAAGTTAATAAGGGATGCAAATGTCTTGACCAGAAAACAAATGCCATTCCAGGGAAATGGGTTCAAGAAATAAAGATTCTGCGTTCCCCACTCTGGTTACACTGGACTAGTACTTCACGGGTTAAAAAAGAAGTCTTGTTATGAGTACTATTTTCAGAATTATTGACTGAGCTGAAAACGAAAGACATGTGGCACATGATTCACTGACTGCACATCTACTCAGGAAAGCAGGATGATAAAGTGGGAAAAACCAGATGTTTGGGGTTAGTCAGAATAAACTGAGCCCAACTTTCAACATTTCTGTGCTCTGTGACCATAAGTCTGTCTCATGTCTGGTTTCCATATCTATAAAGTAGAGATGACAATTCTTGCACCACAAAGAGTTTTTAAGTAGTAAGTGAGCAAATATATGTCAAAATCCTATCCTAGCACACAGTAATCAGCAGTTGTTTCTTTTCTTTCTCCTCTCCTGCAGAGGCTGTGTTGCTGCCAGCCTAGCACATGCTATCTTGGCTGTGCCCATGAAGGGAGGGGCAGATCAGTCAGAGCCTGCAATGTAGCAGCTCCTCGAAAATTTGCATAGATGCAAAAGGGAAACAAAGAGGATAGCTTGCATTACACAAATTAGTCCTGGGAATTACCATTTTTGAGCTCTGTTAAAAGAGGAAGAACAGAAGCACACTGTCTATAAATATACTTATTTAATGTTTCCCAAGAAAACGTACTATATCATAGAATTCTAGAACTAGAAAGTAACCTTAGAATCATCTTCCACAATTTCCTCATGACAGATGAGAAAACCAATGCTGCCAAATAATTTACTAGAGAGTCAAAAAATTAGTTATTTACTGAGCTGTTCTCAGAACCTTTATCTCCAGCACACAGCTAAGTGCCCCATCTCCTATACCATTTTGGCATCAGGCACCACTTTGAGAACTCACCTCACATCCCTATACCTAGCTACATAAACATGACAGTTTGCCTATAGTTTCAGGAAGTTCATGGTTCAGTCACAGAGTGAAGAACTCCTGTGTGTTATGCTGCCTTATGAGGAGCACACTCAAGAGCTGCAGGGAGTGCTGAGAAAGCCAGGTGCTGAGCAAGCACATGGGACAAATGAAGCCAGGGTCCTGAACACATCCCTGTTCTGAGAAAACAGCTGACTCATTCTCTGAGATAAGAACAAAAATAGTAGCAGTTATTTATTGAGCACTTATTACTTCACAGGCTCTGTGCTAAGCCTTTTCCATGCATTATTTTCTTAGTTTTTTTGTTTAATTTAAATATTTTATTGTTTATACTATTACAGTTGTCCCAATTTTCCCCCTTTAACCTCCTCCACCCAGCCTGGTCCCCATTCCCACAGTCAATCCCCACACTGTTGTCCATGTCCATGGGTCATTCATAGATATTCTTTGACTAATCCCTTCACCTTCTTTCAACTAGTCCCTACCTCTTCCCTCTCCTCTACAACTGTCAGTCTGTTCCATGTTTCCATGCCTCTGGTTCTATTTTGCTGATTAGTGTATTTTTTTCATTAGATTCTACTTATAAGTAAGATCATATGGTGTTTGCCTTTCACTGACTGGCTCATTTCTTTTTTTCTTGTTTATTAAAAAATATTTATTTATTGAGCACTTACTATATGTTGAACACTATTCTAGGTGTAGGATTGATGCTGTTGAGGAGCTTATATTTTAATGGAGAGTAGACAATAAACAGATAAATAAAATGATTTCTGGTAGTGATAAGTATACTGTGAAGAAAATCAGATGATAACATAGAGAGTTGTGTGAGTGGAGGGAGAGTGGTTCTTTATATAGTGACGATGAGATGCCCCTTTCAGAAAGTATAGTTCGGAACCAAGATCTGAAGACATGAAGGTGCTGTCCTTAGGAAAGGTGAGTAGGGACCAGAAAGTGCAGAGAACCTAAAGCAAGAAGGAGCAGAAGGTTGGTATGTTGCAACAAAATGAACGAGAGAGTAGGCTAGGACTAAATGGTACTCCCATGTATAATGTGCACCCATGATTCCGTGTGCATTATACAAGGGATTATTAAACCATGGTGAGTAATTATTCACCCATGTATAATCCGCATACTTATTTTTCCCTCAAAAATTTGGGCAAAAAAGTGAGCATTATCCATGGCAAAATAAGGTAAGTTTTCAGGAATAAGAACCCATCATGTCACGTGTTTGTTTAAAACATGTCAATGACTTCCCAGTTTAGAGTGAAAGCTGAAGTTCTTAGAGTCTGCAAGTCCCTTGCTAATGCTCTGATGTCTTCTTCTTCTATTCCACACCCCCACACACTGTCTTCCTGCACCCCCATCTCCATTGTTTCTAGAACATTCCAGGTAAATTCTACTTCGAGGCCTTAGGTGTAACTCTTACTTCTGCCTAGACCTTTCCCAGATGAGTCATCCTGTCATCCTTTTAGGTCTTTACTTTCTGACTGAGGTCTTTCCTGATAACCCTGTTTAAAATGAGAAACTTTGACACTCTATTCCTCTTGCTTTATTTTTCTCTCTAGCACTTATCACCATTGTACATATTGTACTTTATCTCAGGTACATTTTAACTCTCTTCTCCCATTAGAGCATAAGCTCTACCATTGGTAACCATGATAGAAATAACTGATTCAGGCAAGAATCTTCAATGGATGTTAGCACTAGAGGGTGAATAGGATACTGACATTTCCCTACAAGGTCTTTACCCAGTATAAAGGGGAAAATAGCAACTTTATAGTGGACAATCCTGGCAGACACTATCTCAATCAAGTAATCAAAGTTAACATCACCCCTAATGTGAGGAATTGATGTCATGTGTTTCCTGATGTGATGTATGGCAAACACTGCATAGCTTCTGTGGGGTTTCTTCTAACAATGTACAACCTAAGTCTAATCACAAGGAAACATTTAACAAACCAAACTGGGAGATAGTCTAAAAAATAACTGATCCTTGTTCCTTTAAAAGAAAAGAAAGACTGAGAAACTGTTTCTCATTGTGGGAGACGACTGAGGTGTGACAACTGAACACAATATGTAATCCCAGATTGATTTTCTTTTCATCTAAAGAATGATCTTGGGATAATTGGTAAAGTTTAAATAAGATCTGTAGATTAGTTTATAACTTATATCCCTGTTAAATTCCTGCTTTTGATAATTGTTTCATGGTTATATAAGAAAATATCCTTGTTTATAAAAAATTTTATTTATTTTTAGGGAGAAGAGAATGGAGGGAGAAAGAGAGGGAGAGAAACATAAATGTGTGTTTGCCTTTTGCATGCCCCACCCCAGGGAACCTGGCCTGAAGCCCAGGTATATGCCCTGACTAGGAATCGAACCAGCAACCCTTTGGTTCACAGGCTGGTGCTCAATCCACTGAGCCACACCTGCCAGGGTGACAATGTCCTTGTTTTTAAGAAATACACTAAAATAGTCCTGACTGGGTTGCTCAGTTGATTAGAGTATCATCCTGATACATCAAGGTTGCAGGTTCAATACCTGGTCAGGGAACATAACAAGAATCAACCAATGAATGCAATAAATAAGGGGAACAACAAGTTGATGTTTCTCTGTCTCATTCTCTCTCTCCCTTCAGTTCTCTCTAAAATTAAATAAATAAAATTAAAAAATACAGTGAAATAGAGGTAACAGCACATCAAGCTTGTAATCCACCCTCAAATAATTCAGAAAAAATAGATAAAGAGAAAAATGAAACAAGTGTGGCCAATTTTTAATATTTGGGAAATCTGGGCAAAGGGTATTCAGGAAGTCTTTGTACCACTTTTGCAACTTTTCATTAAATCTGAAATTATGTTAAAAAAGCCTTAAAAACAAAAAAAAAATGTGCAGTCCATGAAGACAGGGATTTTGATTTCCTTTATTCACTGATGTGTCTTTAGCATCTGCAATAGTAACTGGGATGTTATATGTACTCGATTAATTCCTGTTGAATAAATGAACACCAGCTTATGATTTAGCAAGGTTCTATGTGCTTAATATGGTTTTTTAATAAATGAACACTAGCTAATGACTTACCAATGAGGCAAATGTGCCAGCTCTGAGAGGATCCACCACACACTCATTTTTACTCAAGGCTTTATGAAAAACTATCACTCACCCTGCAGACGTGCAGGGTCCTGTCTGAGTAAAGCCATGAGAGGCTAAGGGTCTTGTGCTGGCCTCTGCCCCTCACCTACTCACCTCTAGCAACTTTTTCAGAGATACAACTATTGGGTCAATAAAAGATTTTATTACTAATAAATTCCAAAGTATACATAACTGCGCTGCTCCTGTAAATCACTTCAAAATTTAGGATGGTAGTGGAGAAAAGACTGGGTTAAGGTATGAAGGTGAGGAGAAACAATCATGGAAATCTGTCAGACTGAAGGATAGCCCTTGGGTATCTGGGCTACCACCTTGCATGGACCCTTGGGTGACTCACCGGGATGCCATATCGGGTTCGATACATGGTCCTCATGGCGACACTTGCCCCACACAAGCAGCATTCATCCATGTCAGAGGCAATCTGACATGACAGGCACAGAGGGAAGAAAGTCCCACAGAGGCCTGAGTGAGGGTGAGACCACACAGGGGAATTAGTGAAAGTCATCACAGTTTCCACTAAACCTCAAGTAGACAGTAGCTCGGGAAATGGCCTTAATGAACCCTCTGAGATAACAATGTGGTCATCTGGGTCTTTATGCCTTGCTTCTGGACCTGAGTGTCTGGGAGTTGGAAAAAAATTTGCATGTCATCATATCAGGTCAGAGTTAATTGTAAAAGTTTCTGCCCTGCCAATCTGAGCATGTAAGAATTACCTTGTTTACATTTGGGTCATGCTTGCATGGGAAGTTTGTGGCACCAGACATCTGAAAAACCCTCTGAAAACCATGGGAGGGTGTTGAAGGTCAGAAATGGATGAGTGGAGAAATCATTAGTGCCCAAATGAGAAAAGCAATAAGGAATAGATTCTATATGGTCATACGGGCAAAGTGTAGAGCCCTATTATCTCTGTGAGGGTAGAGGCAAACAGAAGTAAAGGGACATTGGCATCAAAAGCATAAAAATCCAACTGGAATTTCACTTTAAAGAATCTATATGAGACAAAAAAAAAAAAAGGCCTAAGAAAATAGCAACAAACAGGAAACTTCTCTAACATTCTCTGAATAAAAGTCTATTTTGGAAAGCTCTCTGGTGGAGTATTGGTACTGCTGTACCCTAGATAAGATAAGAAAGTCTCTGTTTTTTTTTTTTTTTTAAATTTATTGTTTTAAGCAAAAGGCTATCTCCAGTGATCTTGGGACTTCCATTATATATATAAAAGTAAGAAAAACAAAAAGAGGAGGCTGTTTCTCAAAGATACTGGAAAGATGTGCCACACAGAGTATCTGCAACTCATATGGCAATAGACTCTGAAATAAGGAAATTTTTCTCGCACAAAAGTGTGTTTGGTAGTGTAAAAGAATTAGAAGTCAGTAAAATAAAAAACACACAGTGCTTCCTGAAATGGAACAGTCACAAGAGTATCGCTGAAACCAGAAAATACAGAGTCAGCACTGTAGAAAAAGAAAGACATAAACAATTAACTGAAGAAACATGTCAAGAATGTGGTGATAATAAAAAGGTGAAAAATTTAGAAAGAGGTGATTGATTGGTATAAACAGGGATCACAAACTCAAGGCCAGGGAGGTAAAATAAATGAATGAAATAGGTTGGAAAAAGTGCCAAATGATGGTTGGTGGACATAAGCATGGCAAACTACATAGCAAATATCCTTTTTAATGGGGTTGGCTAACAGTAGTAGCTCACCTCTGCCGTGTAGAATGAGGACTGATCTTTCCTGATTTTCCAAATTTTTTCAAGAGAAGCTGGAAATCTAGATTGGAAAGCTAGATTTTTGCATAAAATCTGATTTTTTGATGTTTTCTACTATATTAAAATTACTAATTTTATGTATAGGACAAACAAAACACATCATCCAGTGACTAAGTCCACCATGGGCTTCCAGCTTTTGACTTCTGAGTTAGAGTAAAACATGGAACTCAGTTACAGGATAAACAATTTTTATTATGTTAGTAATCTGCATTATTACTGGTAGTCAAGGAGAAAGGAATTACTACATGCACTTACAAATCCCTATGTCATTAAAGCAGTCACATTCGCCAGTTTGCCACTCACTAGCCATCGTACCCCCTGCGCCATATCTTGGCTGTGAAACAACTGGATTCATTTTTAAGTATAACTTCAAAACGGCACTGCCTGTAAAAACAAAACCAAAAAAGCGTTAAACACCTAACTGTATTGGTGGGATATAATGCAGATATCATTTGAGAAGGCATTTCATCACACCTCTCCTGATTAAGGGTGCTCACATCCAACTTACTTAGCATTACCTTTTCAGGCTGTTGTTGAAATCTGGAAATTAAAACCATAAAGGAAAGAGAATGAAAGTTCTTTCCTTAGGTTTTCTGTTGTTTTTTCCCCCTTTCACTCATCAACAAGATTTTTTTTTCTATTTTCAAGGCAACCATCCTAAAAAAATGTCTATTTTGCATTTGAAGTGTTTCTGTTTAATAGCAATTATAATCAATTTTTACAAAGTTATTCCACAGGCATTATCTCAATTGTTCCTTAAGAGAACTCTACAATAGAGTTCTTTACTTTTCCATAAAATTGTTGTTAAACAGATGCTTCTAACTAACGTCAGCATTCATTGTGTAATTGTTAGTGATATCTTGTTAGCTAAAGTTTTACAGAAGACCTCGATTACTTAAAAAAATACAACATTCAATTTCCTTTTGTGAAGGTGTCAGGCCAGAATCCGAAAAAAAGAGCCTTCAGGGTCCCGTGGAAAAACCCACTGGTTGCAAAACCACCAGGAAATAGTGTCTCTCAAACAAAGGGGCACCTAGAGTTTTTATATTTCATCCAGTAATCAGGTGAAGTCTCATGAGCTCCTACTCAGTCAGTACTCTCAAGAGAGAAAATGTGCTTGATTTCCCAATTGCCAATGTTAAAACTTTCTTCTTTACTATTTTCAATATGACTATAGTGGCTGTGCTCTGTAGTCTTGGTCCTTGGTCCCTGCTCACTTTCAACACTTCCCTTGACCAGTTCAGTTGCAAGTCAACTCCCTCACCTCACATAATCACTGAGCTTTGCTGCCTTCAGTCTTCCTCCACCATCTTGGCAGCAATTGCCCCAGTCAGAGATTCTATCAACACACTTCTTCCCTATCCTGGCTATGCACTAGGTTCATCTTTAGTACTTGGTAAAAAAGACAGATTCTTGCTTCTGATTGAGTCGCTTGGGGTGGACCCTGGCTGTGTAAAATTTTTAAGAGGCAATTCTGACACAGCCAGCTCTTGTGGCTACATTTATGTGTAATTTCAGTTTCTCAGTCCTTCCTAATTCATCTTTTTAGTTTTTCCCTTGCCCTGGTCTTCTTCTGGATTGATGTCTTCTCTGAGATTTGTGGCTGTTATCAGTAGATTTCTGCCAACAGCTAAGTTGGCACAAAGAGGGGTGGAAGTTCTTGAAAATAAAAGCCAAGGCACTTTGAACTGCCCTGGAAAGGTGCCTCTGATACTTATTATCAAGAATTTGCTTTATGACACCAAGGGGAACCTGGCGCTTGAGGCGGCTATATAATTCTGGTCAGATCACACCAGGAATCTTGTTTGAAACTGCAAGTCATTGGTAAATATTTAATTAGATTTTGGTCTTTCTCCTCTCTGCTTAATTGGGAGGGTAATAATATTTTTGTTGATAATGCAGGAAGACATATGGCTATGTGGAGGAGCAGAGATGATTAACCAATAGAAAAAAGTAGTAAGGGGCTGACCAGGGAATCCTAACGACAGTGCCAGGCATGCAGTGTACATGCAACAGAATATTGTGGAGAGAATGAATTAGCAGAGAGGTGCTGGTTGCAAGTTGTGAAAATGGATAGTACTGTAGCCTTCCCTAACCAAGTGAATTTAAATTTATGCACGATAAGGCACAAACTTTGAACTTTTTATATAGGAGTATTTTGTAGTTCTGGTTGTAATGGGGTCTTATTTAAAAATTCCACATAACAGGTATTTTCTACTGGTTTCTGTCCATAGGCATTTTGTCTCAGAAAAACCACTGTCACATTGCTAACTAACATGTATTGTATGATTTATATAAGTACAATAGAAAACTTGATTATAATTACAAATGTTCCTTTTATTTTTCAAACTTTAGTGTGGGTTAGAACCACCTGAGAATATTGTTAAGGGTTTAACATTCCTAGAAATTTGGATTTAATAGGCACAGAAAGGGATTGAGAAATCTGCATGTTTAATAAGCACCCAAGTGCTTCTTCTTCTTTTATTAAAAAGATTTTTATTGCTTTATTTTTATAGAGAAGAGAAGAGAGGGAGAAAGAGAGGGAGAGAAACATCAATGTGTGGTTGCCTCTCATGCACCCCCAACCAGGGACCTGGCCGGCAACCAAGGCCTGTGCCCTGAATGGGAATCGAACCAGACCCTTTGGTTCCCAGGCCTGCGCTCAAGCCACTAAGCTACACCAGCCAGGGCAATAAGCACCCAAGTGCTTCTTAAGGGAGAGGGGTTGGTACAAAAAGTGAGAGTGGTGAAGGAGACCATAACAGCTGTATTGCCTAATCTGACTGCTTTTAAATATAAAATGTGTTTTTTTCAACTCCTGTCCCAGACAGTGATTCCTCTGAGAACCAAATCAGAAGAGGAGAAAAAGAGAAAAGCATAATTGTATTCAAAATATGTACATTCAATGAGCCTGGCTTCATTTTGATATTGGGTATAGTTATAAAGCCAGAGTGGGTGTAACAGAAATTTGAATGAAGAAGAGAAACTGAGAGCCCATTAGGTGGGAATTTCCAGTAGTATAATAAAAGAACTAAAACTTCAGAGACACTGCACAACCCCTGAAGGACAGGTGTAACCCAAAGGGAAAGTGTAGTATTTAATTTCAATCAAAACAAGAAATTAAACACAAGGAAAATAAAACCTGGAGCAAATTTAGTGCATGCCTTAAGGTTCCCAGAGTGTTAGACATCTCAGCTGCAAATTAGACTCTGAACTTTCTACCAAGCAAAGTGAAGATGGAACACAAACATTTAGGAGACTAACCATGTCCATAAAGTAAAAACAGATTGAGACACAGAAAAATTTCTCATCAAGGTCCTCAAAACAATGTGCGACATGGAATGGTCAAGGCCTTTAACAATTTTTCTACAATAAAGAGAACAGTGATTTTCCTGAACCCATTTCCTAATTGTAGAGTTGAAGCCCAAGGCTGGAGTAGTACAATTACCAAAAGTGATCTATGAGAAGCTAAAATGATCCCAACTATGGACTTACCTCTCTGATAATCCGGGATGATTCAAGATTAAAAATCAGATTATTTAGATTATTCAGAGAAACACATGGATGCATATTTTTTGACAATCCTCCATGAATAATATTTTCACTGGCTGAGGTTTGATAAGAATTGGGCAGCAGTGAGGCTATATTAGAAGTCTTTGGCAAGAACCTGAGTTCAGATTCCCAACTAGGGCTGCTTCTTATACACAGGAACAGGTATGCAGAAGAAAAGACACATAAGGCAAATGCATTGTTATAAAAATTCAAAGTTGCAACCAGGACAACACAGCCGAACAGAAGGCCACTCTAGTAGTGCAGAGGGGAATTAATGAAAGGCTAGCCTAATTCAACATGGAGGTGAGCTAAAGGCATACCTGCAGGAAGCCTTTGTTTTCCTCAGAAACCAGTTCTAAAGCTCTTTTGGCAGGTGGCCAGTGGGGAAATTTAGAGAAAAAAATTAAACAACACAGGCAACTATAGATATTGAAATGACCCATTTAAAACAAGATGATAATGTTTTGTTAAGCAGTGCATTTTGTGCAGGCACTTAGGAATTACATATGGCTGATCAAATTCCCTTAGTTCCATAACCATTGAGCCTGGGCAACTTTTACATCAGCTGTTAACAAAACCTGCCCACTGTGACAACAAGCGTTCAGTGAAACACTGTGGAGTCTAATTTTAAGTAGTGTAACTTCCTGGTCAACTGACATAAAAGAATTGCAATATGGAGCCTTAGGTCATGTAATGAGTTCACCTTTCTCCATTCGGGTCTGATTGGAAGGGATTCATGGACTTGGTGTTAATATTTTTAATGCTTCCCCAGATTCGAAGGTGCAGTGAGGATTGAAAATCACTGCATTAAAGGAAGTCTATCTAAAATGATGATTTGAGTGTTAAAGTAGTGGAGCTTAAGTCTTTTACATAAAATAGTTTCCCCCACCACTTAAATTTTCACCCCAAACATGTATAATTTAAAAACTCTAGCTGAAATAACATGATCAATGAGGATAATCTAAAAATATCATAAAAATATCAAAAGAAAAAATCTCTAGTAAATCAACCATACAAACCAAACCACCATTGACACTAGAGGTATATGTCCTTCTATTTAGTCTAATAAAATAAATACTTTGTGCACAAGGCCATGTTTTCATGAGGATACTCTCAAATGTGGCAATAAAACCATTTCTCCTACAGTGCAGGGAAGGATGCTTCTCTTGCTATTTTTTATAATTGGGGACAAAGTATTTATTCAATATCTCTTTTAAAGAGAAGTGATATCCAATCATTGTGCTTCAGCTCACAATTATTATCTGATTTGTTGAGACCCCTATCATGACTCTGAGTTGGTGTGAAGGGGCAGAAAGGGTCTTTCTAAGAAAGCTTAATTTGACTTCTTCTTGCTCATTCTATAATTTATATTTGTCTGCAGAATTAAAGGTTGAAATACTATTGGTTGAGTGAATGAGCCTTTTGGGTTACCTTACAAGTCCCAATTTATATGCAGCTATCCTGAAAACCCTCAACGAAAATCAGATTCCTCACTTAGGCAAATATTTATTTCCTCAGACTTAACTCTTGCCTTTATTCTGTTTCTCCCTTCATATTTTTCTTGGAACTCTTTGTCTCCAGTAGGAGCTCAGCAGAAAGGAACCCCCAAGGAAATCACCAAACTCTACCCATGCTTAGCATATCTGGTATCTGGTCATAATACGAGTATAGCAGGTCTGTAGATGTCTCAGATGTACTATCTTGGCTAAAAGAATCAGAAAACCAATGAACTATAGCATTGTATTTTAAATTTTGCTTAACTTACATTTGAATGGAATTACCAGTCCTTAGAGTCACATGGATTGAAGAACACTTACCTGGTGATTTTATTTAGCTAATGGCTGCACCCACTTTGGCACAAAACATCTCAAAAGGGTTTTATTTTATTTTATTTTATTTTATTTTTTGTAGGCAGTCAAGTGTGTTAAATGATTTTAAAGTTTGTTTTATCATGTGTGGGGAAAGAGTCCCCTCTAGCCCTGTCCCCAAACTCTACTGATAATGGAAGTAAAGAGGGTTAAGACAGTGCCAGCCCTTAACCATAAAATCAATGATCATAATGTCCAGAATGTTGAATTTGGGTGGTGTCTGTAACTTGAGTAACTCCCTTTCGATATTTTATGAGATAGCAAAACCATTTGTGAGTGCTCTAGTTGATATAAATGGATCTCAAAACATCATTGGAAATACAACTATCTGGTGGCCATAAAACACTTAAAGTGATGATAAATTTAATTCAGGAGAAAGGCAGCAGCCTATACAAACACTTGCTTATAAAATATTTCTTTTTCCCAAAAGCATCCAGAGGAACTCTTCCAGAGCAGGGTCTATGTGGTAAGAGGGGCAGCCAGTAAATTCATACACATTTGTCTTCATTTTCTCCCCCCAAGTAAAACTCAGGTGAGTTTCAATGCAGTCTTAAGTGCTAATTTTTCAGTAAAACTTATGGCCAACCACGGTGCCTGCTCAGGCCTCCAGGTTTCCTCTGCATTTTGCTAACACACTCAAGTGCTCTTAGAGTTGGTTAACTCTCAGGAGGTAAACTAAGCACAGACTTAGGGCACTGATAAAACTAGTAGTAAATATTTTGGAAAAATATTAATCTCCCTCCCCAAATAAATGTAATACTTGATGGAAATAATCATAGTGATGTTGGACTTCTTTATACTTATTTATTTATTGAGGGATGTGGACCAGTAGCACCCAAGTGTAGCAACCATATGTAAGTAAGTCCCCTGAAGATGTCTATTTGGTACTGGTTATATACATATTTACTTATATTTACAAATTTTAGAGAGAGGGGAAGGGAAGGAGAGAGAGAGAGAGAGCAACACTGATGTATGAGAGGAACATCGATCGTTTGCTTCTTGCATGTGCCCCAGTCAGGGACTGGGTTTTTAAGGTGAGCTGTTTTCAGGTCCCTTGTTTCTACCTGAGTCTGAGCTCTATGGGTGTTGGCCATTTGTCTTTTTAACACAGTACAGTGTCTGGAACAGAGTAGATGCTCAATAGATGTTAAAAACCAGTAAATGAATGAACAGATGTATGTCACAGATACTGTAAGTCCCATACACACAATTTTGGTGTCTTTAGACATGCAGACATTAGAAATGCCACCTCTCAACCCCGCCTCCTTTTTAGATACTGTTTTAAACAAATGTGTTTGCCTTAGGGACCTCGAAGTTAAAAGGAGAGAAAGAAGCTTCTTTCCCTTCCCTTTCTTTAAACCATAAAAGTGAGAAAAGTTCCCTCAACAGTGAAAATACTGACAGCTGCCTTGGTAATACTGCCGATAGCAACCCAGCCATAAACCAGGAAATATAACAAGTGGTCAGATCGTGATGATTTCAAAAAATTGTTTTTGTTATAGAAAAACAGAGACATTTAGAATTAACATTTGATAATAAAACAATAATAAACCTCAAAATGTTGGAAACAGAAATGGTGTTTCCTCCCCACCAGTAAAACCAATTCCAACAGCAAATCTTGAAACTCATTATAAAATAAGAGAGAAACTTCCTAGAAGGAATTTAGAATATTCTGTTTAAACATGCCAGTCATAATGGTGACACAATGATTTCTTCTTTAATGATTAAGAACATTTTTTCCTCTTAAAAAATGTATCTTCTAGTGGTGCATTTTGAAGAAAAAGTCATGATAGTCACAGATTTAATAATCACTACTGCCAAGTTAAATTTAAAAGACAATTACATGTTGCAGACATGCGGGTTTTTAAAAGATTACCCTAGATCAATACCTACCATTGAATTCTGCCTTGGCTTATGTTAGTTACATGTTAAGATTTTATTGGCTCTATAATTGATTATTTTTAAAATAAATTTCTTTTGAAAGAAGATAGGAGAGAAAGACAAAAGATTTGCAAAATGGAAAAGGCATTGTATATTACAAAGATACTTACCACACAGAGGTTAACTGCAGAGGGCAGTAGCCAGGTCAACCTCTGGAAGGCTCGAACACTGAACTAGCTGCTTTGTTGCTTCAGCCTAGGGTTGTAATCACCAAGGGTGGGGTTAGGGGTGGGGAAAGTTAGGAGGTGGGACTGGAGGAAAGATCTTGCCAGAGCCGTTTTTTCTGCCTAGGGGGGCAATGTTTTTGTATTTAAGAATGTGGATGCTGCATTTTGTCTCATTGTATTTATTTTATGTGACATTTGGCTGACAATATTGCTCCTGAAGACAGCAAGATTTATTCAGGATTGGGAAACAACACATTTTATGAAGGTTCAAGGCTTGTACATTTAGTTAGGATTTCTATAGTTCATTTACTTCCTGAGGTATTTAAGCTTCTTCAGACAGGTTTTAAAGTAAGAACTGGGAAACTAGTCTTATTTCTCAAAAGTGCTACAGAGATATGCAAACTTCCTTTTGCCAAGTTATTGGGATTTCTGTTCAAAAGAGCTGTGTGGCATGAACAAGAAAGATATTGAAAGGTTAGGGGCAGAGCAGGGACATGGTCAAGGGCATTTTGAAGCCACCTACCTGGTGCCAGTGTAGAACCTGGATTCTAGAAGGCAAGACTGACATCAGTGGCTCCCTCCAGGAGTAATTTCATAGAGAGCAAAGGATGGAGAGGGCCTGAACAGGGGCGGAAAGCAAGAAGATGGGTTTAACAGAAAATCATAATAGGAAACAGCAGGTCTTAGGAACTGGGCAGAGGGATGAGAGAGGGAATGAATCACTTAATGAATCATTAGGCACACAGACACACAATAGTGGATATAAAAACCTCAATTGTTTCTGGTTGCTGACAAAAAAAATTGTTAGTTTAGTTGAGGTTAAAATGTCATTCTTTCTCTCAGTGCGACTCTAACAATTTGTATTTTCTTTCATGTGTTTGAACATAAAATTTGAATGACTGGCCCTTTTGTATCTCAGCCACCAACACGCCATCCAGACTGAGGAGATCTGGAAAATTCAGGGCCACATGAGCCATGGACACAGCCACATTGGCAAACACAGGGAGGCCGAGGTAATGCTGGTGGCTTGCATCATTGCAGGATCAACTTCAACAAATATTATCCAGGTTACTCTGGGAAAGTTGGTATGAGGCATTACCACTTACAGAGGAACCACAGCTTCTGCCCCACTCTCAAACTGAGGCCCTTGGTCAGTGAGCAGATGGGTAAACGCTGCCAAAACCAAGACTGGAGCTGCTCCTACCACTGATGTGGTACAATCAGGCTACTACAAAGTTCTGGGGAAGGGGAAGCTTCCAAAGCAGTGTTGTAATATAGGCCCAATTCTTCAGCAGAAGAGCTGAGGACAAGATGAAGGGTGTTGGTGGGGCCTGTGTCCTGGTAGCTTGAAGCCACACAGAGGGGAGTTCATTTAATGCTCACAAGTGCTTTGTAGAAAAAAACAATTGAATGACTCATATCACTAAAACTGTTTTATGTTCTCCCTAGTTAGACATGTATACAGAAGGACTTGTTTATGAAGGTGGGAGACTGTGGTTGAGGGCCAATTCCCAGAGAAAAGTGGTTAGGACAAGTATGTGTGACTTCTGGCATTGACCAGAACACTTTAGGGTCATTGCCCTTTTCAGACATGATCAGGCACTTTCAGGGTGGTATGGCCATAGACACATTGCCCTTTTCAAAAGGGACTAAGGAGCAACAAGCCTGTGCCAAGTGGAGTACCTCCTGGAGCAAGTGCTGTTAAATATTGTTCCTGGGGTTAGCCATTCGGCAAATGTTTTTTTAATTTTGGTTTTGTTCTTTTCTCCCTCATCAAGCATATTTTCATTTATTTATTTATTTTTCCATTGCAGTTGGCATACAATATGACATTAGTTTCAGGTGTACAACACAGCTATTAGACATTTATGTACCTTACTAAAGTACAATGAGTCTAGTAACCATCTGTCATCACACTAAAGAAATGTGTATCAACACAGTATGGCATAGGGGTGTCGTTGTGGCCTCTTCAGTTGGAATTACCACTGGCTCACTGAGTGACCTTGGACTAATTAGTTGCTGCCTGTGCATTTCAGGTTCCTCATAAGAGTGTTGTTGAGGTTGAAAAGTGAACTGTCCTAGCACAGTCTATAAATATATAACAAGTACTCAGCAAATATTAATGTTCATTTTTCTCCCCTGAGTTACGGACATGGAAAGAAATTGAAGAAGTAGAATGTGCAGCTTGTCAAATAGTTTGTGGACAGTGAGGGAGAAGAAAGAATGAAAAGATTTCCAAATTCCTAGCCCAGGACACTGTTTGACAGTTGCATATCACAATTCTTTCTGACTCAAGTTGATGTTAAGCAAAAATGGGTTTTATTGCCTCATGTCTGAAAAGTCCTGGGTACAAGCAGTTTGAAGACCTATTTGCTCCAGGACTCAGCCCTATGATCAGGGCCCAGGTCTCTCCTTCTCTTGGCTCCACTCTCCTTCATGCTGAGTTGTTCCTTCTCTGACTTTATGTGCCCTGTAGTTGGCAACAACTCTGGGCTTCCCCTCCCAGATTCTGGGGCAAGAGAAAAAACTAACAATAATTAACAGCCATATTTGCTTACTACTGTTCTAAATTTTTACACTTGTAATTCTCACAAGGATGAAGTAGGTGGGAAAACTGAGGCATATTAAGTAACTAGCCCAAAGTAACCAATAAGAGACAGAGCCAGTATTTTTGCCCAGGCAGTCTGGTTTTGCAGTCTGGTTTCGCAGTCTTTGCTCTGATGTGCCTCTTCTGAAAGAACTACCATCTTTTTGAGTCCAGTTGCATTGCATTCATTCTGTTTGAGTCCATAAGGCTAGAATGTGATGTCTAATTGACCAGGCTTCAGTCTCATGCCTACCTGAAGAAGACAGGGGAAAACGCCACCCAGAGCTCCTGGGCTGGGCTTGGGGGTGTGGTGGTGAAGGGGGGGTGATCTAGCAGAAGGATATCTAGATGCTCTATTCAGAACAAATAGCAAAACAAGTTTCCCATCACAATTAAGATGGAAAATAAGGAAGAGGAAAAGTTATAGGGATAAAATGATAAACTCTGTTAGAAAGCTAAAGTTTAAAAATGTTAGAAAAACATTAATGTGAAGATGTGGCTCATTGGACATAGTGATTCATACTTAAAACAAGATGACAACAAAAGGGTAAAAATAAAGTGATTGATAAAGAAATATCGAGCAAATGAAAAACAAGTGAAAGCAGGAGTGGTAACATTACTATCAGACAAGGTGGAAACGCAGGCTAAAGGCACTTCAAGTTTAAGGAACATCCTTACATAAAAGGCACAGATAATCATTAAGAAGATATAACAGTTATAAAGTGGACATCAAAAAATGTGTACTTTATCCTGGCTGGTGTGGCTCAGTGGATTGAGTGCTGGCCTGCGAACCACAGGATTGCTGGTTTGATTCCCAGTCAGAGCACATGCCTGGGTTGTGGGCCAGGTCCCTAGTAGGGGGCATGTGAGAGGCAACCACACATTGATGTTTCACTCCCTCTCTTTCTCCTTCCTTTCCCCTCTGCCTAAACATAAATAAATAAAACATTTTAAAAATGTCTACCTTAGCAGCCAAATACACATAGGCAGGGAAAATTTATAAATATACAATTATAATGAGAGATTTCAAAATACCTTTCTCACAATTAGCCAGAATTAACAGTCAAAAAACATTCATTATGCTGTGCACTTTAAACTGATACACTGATGTAGGACAATTATATCTCAATAAAACCGGGGGGGAAATCTTGCAGATCAAAAAAATAATACAAAAGTTATATAAGTCAAAACATTATTCAGTTGAACTGAATAACATAATGAAATAACTTTATACAGTACATATAAGGACCTGTATGACCCATACATAAAGAAAATATTTTTTCATAAAAATGTAAAATTATAAATACATGATAAAAGGTGATCCAAAAACCATAAATAGTTAGAAATTAAGAAACAAACTCCTAGGTAAGTCTTGTATCAAAGAGGCAATAAAAGGGAACTCATCATTCTCATGAAACCAAAGAAAAGGAAACCACTTTTCACTGAAACACGCAGGGCCCTGAAAGTGGCACTAAGAGTAATATTGAGAGCTCTAAGAGAAACCAAAAGTTAAAGAAACTAAATATTCTTCTTAAAACATTTAAAAAATCAAGAAATTGAAACCAAGAGAGGTAAAAGTTTAAACTAATGATATAGAAAAGTAACAGAAAGGATGAAAATAGTAAATAAGCCAGGTGGGGAGGGACAAACACCATATGATCTCCCCTATAAGTGGAACCTAATCAACAAAAGAAAAAAGCAAACAGAATATAACCAGAGACATTGAAATTAAGAACAATCTGACAGTAACAAGAGGGGAGGTGGGAGGGGATAATGGGGGGAAGGGTTTTCAGGAACATCTATAAAGGACACATGGACAAAACCAAGGAGGGGGAGTGGGAAGCAAGCAAGGGAGGGGGTGGGGGGGTATTGGTGGGGGGTAAATTCAGACAACTGTAATTGAACAACAATAAAATAATTAAAAAATAAGAAAATAGTAAAAAAGATAAGTCAAAATCTATTGAAAATAACTCCAAAAATTTATTGAATAGACTAATAAACTGTATATATTTATATAAAATAGATGATTTACAATGTTGAAGAGGGAAAAAATAAAAAATAATAGAGGTTAGGAGCGAGAAAAGAATTCTGATCCCAAGCACGTGAGAAAAGATTTATGAGACTCACTATAGACAACTCTATAGCAATGACTATGAAAACCTACAGGAAAGGTATAATTTTCTGGCAAAATACAGACTACTAAAAAAGACCCACAAAGCCCTGGCTAGTGTGACTCAGTGGATCAAATGCCAGCCTGCAAACCAAAGGGTTGCAGATTTGATTCCTAGCCCAGGCACATGCCTGGGTTGTGGACCAGGTCCTCGGGCCGGGGCACACAAGAGGAAACCACACACTGATGTTTCTTTCCCTCTCTTCCTCCCTTCTTCTCTCTAAAAATAAATAAATAAAATCTTTTCTATAAAAATAAAAAAGACCCAAGAAGAGAGGGAAAATATGAATAGATTAATAAGGTGATTCAGTGTTAAAAATGAGAAGACTCTAAAGCCAAATGACCCTAAAGCTGAATTTTAGTTTACCTCTAAAGGTCTGATATTTCCAATGTTAAGTTATTTAAACCCTTGCTATCCAAAGTGTGTCCACAGACTGGTAGCATCAGCATCACCTAGGAGCAGGTTAGAAACACAGGTTTAGCTACTCCAAGCCATAGAAAAATCTTCTAAATTTATGTTTTCAAGACAATATAACTATAATGCAAAAATTTAAGAAAAATATTCTGATGACTTGTAATTTTTAATTACAATTATCATTATACATTAATCTCACTTCTGATTTAGAGAGAAAAATAATAAATAAAATATTAGCTCATAGAAACATCCATTATATCAAAACAATGAAAAACAATAAGCAAGATTTACTCCACAACTGTAAGAGTGGTCCAATATTCATTAACATAATCCTTTACATTGATAAAATAAGGAAAATATGAGTAGATGTTCAAACAACACTAAAATTCAGCAGCTACTATTTCTAAAATAATTCTAAATATAGGCATAAGAGCAAATTATTTAAATGGCAAAAGACTATTCAAAAAACCAAAAACCAATAGAAAATATAATTTTTTATGATACAGTATAGTAACAATTTATTAATAATACAATATCTTAATGATACATTGTCCTCTGATACTTGGATACTATATAATAATGATAAAATAAAATAGCAATGAACAAAGGCTGAGTGCTGCTAATATGTTAGGTACTATTTAAAGTGTTTTAATTAATACACAAGAAAACCTCTGAAAGTAGACACTATTACAATCATGGCTTGATAGTTGAAAAAACAGAGGAATTTAAAAGTTACATAATTTGTGAGTGATATAATCAGACATTGATTAAGATATACCATATTTAAAGGTTTTTTTCCACTATGTTGAACTTTAATCTAATGGAATAAAATAAAACATTTACATTTCAACACATTTAAACATGGTATTCAGTGGAATTATCTTAAATTGGAAGTCACTGAATAGAAAACACAAAATTCAAACCTAAGGGTTTGGGTTTTTCTATCAATATCAAATGTTCAATAATGAGGATTATCTATTCTCTTGGCATAGCTATTTAATTTTTTTCTGCTTTATTTATGTTAATAATTAGTGCAATAAAAGCTATATTGTAATTAGTTCTGTTTATTTACTTTAGAAAAAAATTCACTTTTAGTAAAAATAAAAAGTAGTACAAAAATCCCATCTAATCTTTTATTTCCACATTTGTTTAATTGTTGTTCAAGTACAGTTGTCTCCATTTCCCCCACCCTACCCCAGCCATCCCAACTTCCCACCTTTGATCATACCTTACTTTGGCTTGGTCCATGTGTCCTTTGTACATGTTTCTGAAAACCCTTCGCCCTTTTCCCTTCATTATCCTCTCCCACCTCCCCTCTGGTTACTGTCATATTGTTCTTAATTTCAATGTCTTTTGTTATATTTTGCTTGCTTGTTTGTTTTGTTGATTAGGTTCCACATATAGGTGAGATCATATGATATTTGTCTTTCACCACCTGGCTTATTCCACTTACATAATGCTCTCCAGATCCATCCAAGCTGTTGCAAAGGGTAGGAACACCTTCTTTCTTTCTGTTGTGTAGTATTCTATCATGCAAATGTACCATAGTTTTTGATCCACTCATTTACTTAAGGGCACTTAGGTTGCTCCCAGCACTTGGCTATTGTAAACTGTGCTTCTATGAACATTGGGGTGCGTAGGTTCATTTGAATTAGTGTTTCAGGATTCTTCAGGTGTAATACCAGTACTGGGATTGCTGGATCAAAAGGTACTTCCATTTTTAGTTTTCTGAAGAAATTCCATACTGTTTTCCACAGTGGCTGCACCAGTTTGCCTTCCCACCAACAGTGTACTAGGGTTCCCTTTTCTCCACAAGCTCACCAGCAATTGTTTGTTGATTTCATTATGATGGCTATTCTCACCGGTGTGTGGTAGTATCTCATTGTGGTTTTATTATGCATCTCTCTGATGGCTAGTGATGCTGAGCATCCTTTTGTATATCTCTGGGCCCTCTGTATGTCCTCTTTGGAGAAATGTCTGTTCAGGTCCTTTGCCCATTTTTTAAATTGGATTGTTTGTCTTCCTGAAGTGGAGTAGTGTGAGCTTTTTATATATTTTGGAGATCAGATCCTTATTCAAGGTATCATTGGCAAATATATTTTCCCATATGGCTGGTTCCATTTTCATTTTGCCAATATTTTCTTTAGCCATGCAGAAGATTTTTATTTTGATGAAGTCCCATTCGTTTATTTTTTCCTTTATGTCCCTTGCTCTAGGGGATATATCTGTGAAAATATTGCTGTGTGGAATATCTGAGATTTTCTTCTCTCTGTTCTCCTCTAGGACTTTAATGGTGTTGTGACTTATATTTAAGTCTTTTACTCATCTTGAGTGTATTTTTATGTATGGTGTAAGTTGGTGATCAAATTTCATTTTTTTTTGCATGTAGCTGTCCAGATCTCCCAACATCATTGGCTGAAGAGGCTATTTTTGCTCTGTTTTATGCTTCTGCTCCCTTTGGTGAACATTAATTGACCATAGAGACTTGAGTTTATTTCTGGGCTCTCTATTCGGTTCCATTGAGCTATGTCTCTGTTCTTATGCCAGCCAGTACCAGGCTGTTTTGATTACCATGGCCTTGTAATATAGTTTGATGTCAGGTATGGTGATCCCTCCTACTTTGTTCTTCTTTCTCAAAATTGCTGAAGCTATTCAGAGTCATTCATGGTTCCATGTAAATTTTTCAAATGTTTGTTCTATATCTGTAAAATATGTCATTGGTATTTTAATAAGGATTGTGTTGAATGTATAAATTGCTTTGTGTAGTATGGACATTTTGATGATGTTAATTCTTCCAATGCATGAACATGGTACATGCTTCTATTTGTTTGTGTCTTCCTTAATTTCTTCCCTCAGTGTTGTGTAGTTTTCTGAATACAGGTTTTTGTGTTTTTTGTTTGTTTGTTTTTTACCTTCTTGGTTGGGTTTATTCCTAGGTCCTAGGTACTTCATTTTTCTTGTTGCTATACCAAATGAGATTTCCCCATTGATTTCTGTTTCTGATATTTCATTGTTGGTGTACAAAAATGCCTTTGATTTATGAATAGTGACTTTGTATCTTGCTGTTTTGCCAAGTTCACTTATAACTCGAGTAGTTTTTTGGTGGAGTCTATAGGATTTTCTATGTACACTATCATGTCATCTGCAAACAGTGACAATTTTACTTCTTCCTTTCCAATTTGGATGCCTTTTATTTCTTTTTCTTGTCTGATCACTGTGGCTAGGACTTACAATGCTATATTGAATAGAAGTGGTGAAAGTGGACATCCTTGTTTTGTTACTGATCTTAGTGGGAAAGCTCTAAGTTTTTGCCCATTGAGTATGATGTTGGCTGTAGGTCTCTCATATATGGCCTTTATTATTTTGAGGAATGCTCCCTCTATTCTCACTTTGCTGAGTGCTTTTATCATAAATGGATGCTGTACCTTATCAAATGCTTTTTCTGGATCTATTCATATGATAACATGATTTTTATGTTTCATTTTGTTTATGTGGTGTATTACATTTATTGATTTGTGAATATTGTACCATCCTTGCATTCCTGGGATGAATTCCACTTGGTCATGGTGTATGATCTTTTTAGCATATTGCTGGTGCAGTTTGCCAATATTTTGTTGAGGATTTTAGCATCTATGTTCATCAGTGATATTGGCCTGTACTTTTCTTTCTTTGTTGTGTCCTTATCTGGTTTTGGGATTAGGATGATGCTGGCTTCATAAAAAGAGTTTGGGAGTCTTCCGTCTTCTTGGATTTTCTGGAATAGTCTGTGAAGGATAGGGGTTAGGTCTTCCTTAAATGTTTTGTAAAATTCCCCTCTGAAACTGTTCAGTCCTGGGCTTTTGTGTGCCAGGAGTTTTTTGATAACTGCTTCAATTTAGTCTGCTGTTATCGGTCTTTTCAGGCTTTCCACTTCTTCTTTATTCAGTTTTGGAAGATTATATTTTTCTAGAAATTTGTCCATTTCACCCAAGTTTTCAAATTTCTTGGAATATATTTCTTTGTAGTATGTTCTTATAATGCTTTGTATCTCTATGATATCAGTTGTAATCTCTCCTCTTTCATTTCTGATTGTGTTTATTTGGGTCCTCTCTCTTTTTTTCTTGATGAGTTTGTTTAAAGGCTTGTCAATTTTGTTTATCTTTTCAAAGAAACAGGTCCTGGATTTATTGATCCTCAGAGTTGTTCTTGTAGTCTCTATGTTGTTTAATTCTCCTCTGACCTTGGTTATTTTCTTCCTTCTACTCACTCTGGGCTTTGCTTGTTATTGTTCCTCCAGTTATTATAGATGTAAGGTTAGGTTGTTTATTTGAAATGTTTCTATCTTTTTTAGGTAGGCCTGTTTCACTAAGATTTTCCTCTCAGAACTGCTTTTGCTGTTCCCATAGGTTTTGGACTATTGTGAGTTCATTTTCATTTGTTTCCAGAAATGTTTGATTTCTTCCTTGAACCAATTATCAACCCATTCATTGTTTAATATCATGTTATTCGATCTCCATGAATTTGAGTGGTTTTGTTTTTTTTCCCTTGAGATTGGGTTCTAGTTTCAGGCCTTTGTGGTTGGAGAAAATTCTTGATATGATCTCAATTTTCTTGAATTTGTTGAGGCTAGTTCTGTGTCCTATCATGTGGTCTATCTTTGAAAATGTTCCATGTGCATTTGAAAAGAATGTGTATTTTGCTTCTTTGGAATGAAAGGCTCTCTGTATATCAGTTAAGTCCATTTGATGTAGGTCATTGTTCAATGCCACAATATCTTTGTTGATATTTTGTTTGGAAGAACTATCCATTTTTGATAGTGTGCTGTTAAAATCCCCTACTATAATTGTGTTGCTGTCAATATCTTTCTTGAAGTCCTCCAAGGTTTTCCTTATATATTTGGGTGCTCCTATGTTGGGCACATATATATTTACAATGTTTATGATTTCTTGATGGATTCTTCCCTTGAGTATTGTGAAGTGACCTTCTGGGTCTCTTTTTATGGCCTTTGTTTTGAAGTCTATTTTGTCTGATATGAGTATTGCTATCCAGGGTCTTCTCTCCTGCCCATTTGCTTGGAATATTTCTTTCCAGCCCTTTACTTTCAGTCTGTGTAGGTCTTTTGTTCTGATGTGGGTCTCTTGTTGGCAGCATATGTGTGGGTCATGATTTCTTATCCATTCAGCTACCCTATGTCTTTTGATTAGAGCATTTAATCCATTTATGTTTAAGGTTATTATTGATAGGTACTTATTCATTGCCATTTTTGTTCCTGTGTTCCTCTCCCTCTCTCTCTCTTTTCCTTCCTTTCCTTAAAGCAGTCCCTTTAGCTGTGCTGGTTTGGTGGAGGTGTATTCTTTTAAACATCTTTTGTCTGGGAAACTCATTTCATCTTCCATTCTAATTGAGAACCTTGCTGGATGGAGTAGTCTTGGTTGCAGGCCTCTGGTTTTCATTACTTAGAACATTCCTTGCCATTCCCTTCTGGCTCATAGCATTTCCATTGAGAAGTCAGCTGCTAGTCTTATCGGGGCTCCCTTGTATGTTACTTCCTGTTTCTCCCTTGCTGCCTTTAAGATTCTCTCTTTGTCTTGGAATTTTACCATTTTAATTATGATGTGTATTGGGTGGAGCCTGTTTGGGTTCCCCTTGATTGGGACCCTCTGTGCTTCCTATACTTGTGTGACTTTTTCTGTCATCAAATTAGAGAAGTTGTCCATCATTACTTTTTCAAACAGATTTTCTATCCATACTCTCCTTCTGGTATCCCTATTATATGGATATTATTACATTTCATGTTGTCCTGCAGTTCTCTTAACCCATCTTTGTTCTTTTTTAGTCTTTTTCCTTTTCTTGCTCTTTCTGGGAGTTTTTCTTACCTTTTCCTCCAGCTCGCTGATCTGATCCTCTGCTTCATCTAACCTGTTTTTGATTCCTTCTGCTGTGTTCTTCAATTCAGAGATTGTATTCTTCATTTCCTCTTGGTTCTTGTTGATAGTTTCTATTTCCTTTCATGTTGATATAGTTTGCAGCAAGTTCCTTGTAGATTTCCTGTAGTTTGTGGTAATTCTCTGTAAGCTCACTGAGCTTCCTTATGACTATTGTTTTGAACTCAATATCTGATGGTTGACTTGCCTCTATTTCATTTAGCATCCTTTCTGATGATTCTCCCTTTCCTTTTGTTTGAGATTTGTTTCTTTGTCTTCTCATTGTTTGTGAGACTCTTCTTGTTAGTCTCTGTTTCTTAAATTGATCTTTTTTGACTTCCTGAGTTTGTGGTGTGAACTTCTATGGTAGGAGACCTGTGATATTCAGTGGTACAGTCTCCTTGATTTCCTGAACTTGCTGCTCTTGGGATGCTGTTTATGTTGTCTCTGTGTTTGTCTTTTGGTTTTGATTGTTGTTGGGTCTTTCTCTCCAGCTGGTTGACTGAGGGTCACTCCATCCACCACATCTTGTATGCTATTGTGCAGGTGCTGTGAGAAGAAAACCACAAAGCCCAGGGAACAAACCCACATCCACAAAAATACCTCCCCCTGCCCTATAATCTCAGGATCAACAGCAAATGAATCAGCATTAATAAGGGTGTAAAGAGATTAAGACTATTATAAAAAAGGAGAGAAATAAAGTACAGTATAAATTCTAGTGACTTAATATGCACAAACTTGATGGATAAGAAATGAATGTTAAGAAGCTATACAAGAAAGAAAATACTGTTTGTCATGGATAAGACCACAGTAGATTTCATTTCAGTAGCCTCTAGTATTTACCACTGTTATTTCTTTCTGCATCTGCCTCTGGTGATGTCAGATGTTAACCCCATCTGACCTTTGGCAGCCTGCTCCGAGACTTCCAGGGATCTCCTGTCTATGGTAGTCTCCTTCAGTTGTTAATCTGGTCACCCTGCATTCAGCAATCAGGTGTAAGCACCACAGAGCCAGGGCAGAGTCTCTCTTGGTGGAGGGGCTGTTGTTTCCCCTCAGGCTGCTGCCTTGCAGAGGGGAGTGATCTGCCTGAGCACAATGGCTGCTGCTATATGGGGGATGACTCAGCACCGATGAGTCAGCTACTCTCTCAGCTCTTTCACCAAAGCTTTCATGCCCAGTCTCTCCTCAGGCATTTCTAGCTCACTCTGCTCCTGCCTTTGCTAGAACCCTGGGTAAGTGACAGCAAATGAAAATTTGTGTTTGGCCCTTTAAATGGTTCTTTGTGTCTCCAGCCATCTGTCTCTGCAACCCTGCTGCTTTTCACTGCTGGTTGTTATCTGCGTATTTTTTGGGCTCTGGTGCTCTAGGCTGAGGATCCCATTTCAGGGTTTAGACCACATTCTTCTCAGGGGGATCCAACCAGCCACTCAATTATCCCTCCGGTGCTGCCACCTATGAATGCCCAGCCGGCACTCTCGAGTCTCCACTGCACTCCTTACCAGACAGATTGTGCTGAAACTGATTCTTCTGTTTGTTTAAAGTTATAAGGCTTCTCTCTCACAATTATTCAGTAGTTGGTTCTGGGTAATTTCTCCACAATTTAGTTGTAATTCCAGATTGGTCCTGGGAAGAGGTTAGTGTGGCTTCCATTCACTCCTCTGCCATCTTGCTGAGCTCTTAGTAAATATAATTTTAAGAGAATGTAATAATGATACTGTAGACAGTCAGGGAGGGCCAGGAAGTCTCCCTCATTGGCCAAGATGGCACAGGGGGAGGTTCTTACACCCAGCACACTAAAGATTAGAAATGGATAAGGTCTGAGAGCTCCAAAAGCTAGCAGGATGGTCAGATAGAGAATGGAAACCCATGCCTCTCTATCTGTGTATGAACCAAATGATTAAGCAGGAAGGCAACATGGTCTTTGGAATGGGAGTCCACCATTCTCCCAGGACCTGACACCTGAATAAAAGTTTTTTTCCTTTTGCACCAGCACCTGTCTCACAAGTTTGGCTTTTGCTGCCACAGGCAGCTGAACCCACTTTGTTTGGTTTTAGGTTTTGGCCAGCCAGCCAGGAGGGCATGGACCTTGGTAAGTCCTGGAGGACCTGGGCTCGGGTCCCAGATGCCACCCCCGGGAGCAGGCTGGTGAAAGGAAACAGGTTTCTGGGGAGTAGATGGATCCCAAGATTGGGTGAGTTGAACTGGTGTGGAAACTGGGCGTTCTCTATCCCTGCTTCTTGAGCTCTTGTCACTGAAAGCTGCCAGAAAAGTTTTGATTAGCCAGCAATGTGAAATTAATGGGAAGGACACTGCTTACTTCTGAAAACTGATGCAGCCCAAGTGCCCATCAGTAAACGAGTAGATCAAACAAATATGGGGCATTTACACAATGGAATACTACTCAGCCGTAAAAAAGAAGAAAATTTTATACCTTGTGACAGTATGGATAGACCTGGAGAACATTATGCTAATTAAATAAGCCAATAAAAGAAAGACAGATACCATTTGGTTTCACTCATGTGTGGTGTCTAATGAATAAATTGAACTAAGAGGGGAGGTGAAGGGGTGGAGGGAATGAGCAAAAAGGAAAAAGGAGTCATGGACATGAACAACAGTGTGGTGATTGCTGGGGGGAGGGGGCATAAGGGGTCTAAATGGTAATGGAAAAATAGAATAAATATCAAATTAAAAAATAAAATAAACTAATGAAAATTGCTTCAGCCTAAAGATCATGGACAATTGCTAGCAAAATCTTGATTAGCTGGCCATCTCTCCCTGACATTTGGGGTTTGTGTCACTTGACCTTCATGCCTTCAGGGTCTAGTCAGGACTGCTTGCAATATTGGCTGGCAAGAGGTAAGATGCTAAGACTTGCTTGTGAGCACTTGTTGGGAATAATGGAATTATGGATCCAAGTTTTGTTTATATGTTCCCACTTTGGGGTCTTGCTATGGCTATGGTTTTGGGTTTGTACTTTCATGCCATGATGGGTTGTTCTGTTTTGACTCCTAAAGGGAGCCCAGCGAGCCAAATTTTAGCAGATTGGTCCATATACAGCCATAATCCAATGACTAAAAGGGAATTGGTTTTCTATTGTGACACTGCTTGGCCTATGTACACTTCAGACTATGGGGGGAACATTACCCCTAAATGTTTCTCTAAGTTACTACACCATCACTGGAAGTGTTTTGCCAGTGGTCAGGGATATGAGAAAAAATCCCTTATGTCCAGGCACTTATGTCTTTATATAATAAGGATTTGGCAAAGAAATGGAATAAGTTAATGGTGCAGAGAAGGGAATTGGCTTCAACCCCCCCCCCCCAGTAAGACACAGAAAGCAAAGGAAAATGAGGAGATGAGTCTCTTTAATGCCCTGAACCTGGGAATCCCAGGATTAGCAGCAGGAAGATTCCCCCCCACACTGCCCCTGCTTCTAGATACCCCTGAAATAGGGCCCACAGAGGCAACAGCCACACTCCTGTGTGATGAAGGAATGCTATTCCTCACCAAAGACCCAAGAGGGCACCCAGTTTGACCAGGAAGCATTCCTATCCAAAGTGGGATGATTTGCCACCAAAACTGGGCAGCAATACATGACTAACCACGGGATAAGCTGCAGTATCAGTTACTGGAGTGTCTTGACAGTTGAAGGAACAGGCCTTCCTTAGATCTTTGGAATGCCAGTTTGGGAATCAAGGACTTACATATGTTTTTTTTTTTTTCTCCCAGTGGGGATTGTCCCACTGTTGCTCTGAGATTTACTTTGTTAATTTACTTTGTATGGATAACCTTTTCACCTGAGAAGCATCAATCATGCTCAGGGGTTCTCCTGGAGCATGCTCTCCAGCTCCAGATGCTCCTGGCTTGCCTAAAAGGACCTGGGGTGGACTCTTCCCACCCAAGATCAGTGAGCAGGTTGATCAGGCCATTTGGGCTGACAGAACCCCAGGTGGGGGTGGTTTACATCCAACCCATAAAAATTTAACTGAATTGCATGACAGAAGACTGGCTGCCATGTCTCTGGGCACTGGCAGCTGCCTGGAATGTCTTGCTGGGGGTGCAGAGGTTCATTCTATAGTGTTTGTACCACTCCAGATCCTGGTCCTGTTGAAACAGGGAGGAGGGTGTTGGCTGACAGCAAGGCACATGGGAAATGTAAGGCCACTTTTTTTGATAGCCTAAGTGTTGCCTTGCAGGCTATCATTGTCTTGAACCTGGCCACCCTGCTCCTGGACTCAGGTTGAAGCTTGGACCTTTGGCATGATTACTTGGAAATCAATGATGGGGTTTGTTCCAGTGGACCAGATCTGTTGGGTCGGTGTTTGGAGGAACCTGGCTGGGAATTGTATGCATATGTGGGCAGCTTCATGGAGGGTGGTCAGTGGAGGGCTGGGTACACAGCAGTCACCATGGATGGGGTGATGGAGGCCTGGGCCCTTGCAGTGGGATCCTCAGCACAAGGGGCTGGCCTGGTGACCCTCATTGGAGACTTAGGATTGTCCCAGGAGAGAGTGTTGACATCTACACTGACTTTAGGTGTGCTTTCATAGTAGTCCATACCCACGGAGTATGGCAAGGAGGAAGGGCTGTTTGCCTTAGGGAGTGAGGGTGTTGAGCATGCAAAGAAAATTTTGGCGTTGCTGGGTGCAGTGAATCCACCAAATTGGATTGCTATGGTATGCTTACCTGTACATTGGAGAGGCAGTTCCCATGATGGCTGAACTGCCGAGGAGGTGATGGGATGGACCACCCAGGGGCTGTCACTTCTCTGGGCTTTTTTAAAGAAATATATTTTATTGATTATGCTATTACAGTTGTCCCATTTTCCCCCCTTCATTTCCTTCCACCCTGCACACCCCCTCCCACCCACATTCCCCCTCTTTAGTTCATGTCCATGTGTTATAAGTTCCTTAGTTTCTACATTTCCCATACTATTCTTGCCTTCCCCCTGTCTATTTTCTGCCTACCATCTATGCTACTTATTCTCTGTATCTTCCCCCCTCCTCCTCCCACTCCCCTGTTGCTAACCCTCCATGTGATCTCCATTTCTGTGTTTCTATTCCTGTTCTAGTGTTTGCTTAGTTTGTTTTTGTTTTTGTTTTAGCTGTGGTTGTTAATAATTGTGTTTGCTGTCATTTTACTGTACATGTTTTTTTATCTTCTTTTTCTTAGATAAGTCCCTTTAAGATTTCATATGATAAGGGCTTGATGATGATGAACTCCTTTAATTTGGCCTTATCTGAGAAGCACTTTAACTGCCTTTCCATTCTAAATGAAAGCTCTGCTGGATAGAGTAATCTTGGATGTAGGTCCTTGACTTTCATGACTCTTGGAATACTTCTTTCCAGTCCCTTCTTGCCTGCAAGGTCTCTTTTGAGAAATCAGCTGACAGTCTGATGGGAACTCCTTTGTAGGCGACTGTCTCCTTATCTCTTGCTGCTTCTAGGATTCTCTCCTTCATTTTAATCTTGGCTAATGTAATTATGATGTGCCTTGGTGTATTCCTCCTTGGGTCCACCTTCTTTGGGACTCTCTGAGCTTCCTGGACTTCCTGGAAGTCTGTTTCCTTTGCCAGATTGGGGAAGTTCTCCTTTATTATTTGTTCAAAGAAGTTTTCCACTTGTTGCTCTTCCTCTCCCCCTTCTGGCACCCCTATAATTTGGATGTTGGAATGTTTAAAGATGTCCTGGAGGTTCCTAAGCCTCTCCTCATTTTTTTGAATTCTTGTTTCTTCCTTGTTTTCTGTTTGGTTGTTTGTTTCTTCCTTCTGGTCCACTCCATTGATTTGAGTCCCAGTTTTCTTCCCATCACTATTGGTTCCCTGTACATTTACCTTCATTTCACTTAGCATAGCCTTCATTTTTTCATCTAATTTGCCACCGAATTCATCCTATTCTGGGAGCATCCTGATCACTAGTGTTTTGAACTGTGCATCTGATAGGTTGGCTATCTCTTCATTGCTTAGCTGTATTTGCTCTAGAGTTTTGATCTGTTCTTCTGCTTGGGCCATTTTTTTTTGTCTTGTCGTGCCTGTTCTGTAGTGAGGGGTGAAACCTTAGGTGTTCACCAGGGCAGGGCAACCCACGTGGCTGGGTTGTGACTCAGTATGTGGGGGAGGAGTCTGAGAGGAAACAATGGTGCTTGCTTCAATCTCTGTCCGATTTCAGTCCCTTCCGCTGCTTCCCCCAAGCAAATTGGGTCCTTCTGGTGCTGATTCCCATGTGGGTGGGCTTGTGTACATTCTAGGACCCTGTGGGTCTCTCCAACAAACTCTCATGTGAGGCTGGGAGTCTCTCCTGGAACCTCAACCCCCACTGGTGTTTTCAATCAGTGTTTTGAGGCTTTATTTCTCCCGTGCTGGAGCTCTGGGTTACACAGTCTGTCTCTCTTCCCAGTTTCTCCTAGTTTATCTGTGCTTGAATGTGTGACCATCCAGTCAGCCAGCCACGTTGCTCACCTTATTGGGTCTTCCCACTGCCACCCTGTGCCCAGGGTCTGCCAGCCACCACCTGCATGCTCAGGGTCCACCTGCTGCCATCTCACACATCTGGGGTCTGTCAGCTGCTACCAGCTGCTGCCTTGTGTGCCCAGGGTGTGCAAGCCACTGCTTTTTTTTTTCTTTTTGCTGTGACCCCTCTCCAACAGGCTGCCTGACTCCGCCCCTCCTACCAGTCTGGATGAATGTGTCTATTTTAACTCCTTGGTTGTCAGACTTCCATACAGTTCAATTTTCTATCAGTTCCAGATGTTATTTTGTTTCTGAATTGTTGTCCTTATTTTGGTTGTGCAAGGAGGCACAGTGTGTCTACCTATGCCTCCATCTTGGCAGGAATTCCTTGGTATTTCTTATTTTGTCCCTTTTTATTGAATTTATTGAAGTTACACTGGTTAATAAAATTATATGGGTTTAAGGTATACAATTCCACAACACATCGCCTGTGCACTGTATTGTGTGTTCATCACCCCAAGTCAAGTCTCCTTCAATTACCATTTCTCTCCCCACTACACTCCTCTCCCTCTCTGCACCCCCAGCAATCCCCATTCCATGGTAACTTTTTTTGTTGGGTCAGTTTCATGATCATGGTATCTTCCCTGCCAGGTAAGTATTATTGTTGGGTCAGTTTCTAGAAGTTCTGCCTGGGTGAGTGTCCTTGACACTACCTTGAGATGTCAGAACAGGGTGTCATTTGGCTAATCCACAGAATTAGTGATTAGATATGATCCTATGCCAGGAGGAAACGAAACTTTGGGGTGGATTCATAAACACTAAAAGGTAGGCAGAATTTGAATACAGGTAAAGCAATTTAATTCCCAGGCTTTAGTCACAGGCCTTATGCATAAAGAGGAAGGGTTGGGTTCAACACCTGAAGGAAATGTAGATAACAGTTAGGTCAGGTAATATGTTTTAAATACACCCAGCCCCAGCCCTGATCTAGGATTTGGCATTCAATGATGAATAATCCCGGATCCCTGATCTCAGGGACCTTGCAGTCAAATAGTCTGGACAAGGTAAGGCAGATGATAAATGTATTCATTTGCTGCCACTTCCACAAGTTCCCCCATGCTATAGATATCTTTTTTGCCTCAAATAAACTGACTACAAATAACAAAGATATTGGTGACCACATCCTCCATTATTACATTACTCATCTTATTTTCCACCATAAAGCTCTTTTTTTAATTGTTGTTCAAGTACAATTGTCTCCATTTTCACCCCAGCACACCCCCTTCCCCACTCATCCCTACCTCCCACCCTCAAACCCACACCCTTTGGCTTTGTCTGCGTGTCCTTCATACATGTTCCCTGAGGGCCCTTCCCCATTACCCCTTATTATCCCTCTCCTTCCTCCTCTCTGGTTATTGTCAGATTGTTCTCTATTTCAATGTTTCTGGTTGTATTTTGCTTGCTTATTTGTTTTGTTGATTAGGTTCTACTTATAGGTGAGATCATATGGTGTTTGTCTTTTGCCGCCTGGTTTATTTCACTTAGCATAATGCTCTCCAGTTCCATCCATGCTGTTGCTAAGGATACGGGCTTCTTCTTTCTTTCTGCTGAATAGAATTCCATTGTGTAAATGTACCATAGTTTTTTGATCTATTCATTTACTGATGGGCACCTAGGTTGCTTCCAACACTTGCCTATTGTAAATTGTGCTGCTATGAACATTGGGGTGCATAGATTTTTTGAATTGGTGTTTCAGGGTTCTTAGGGTATAATCCCAGTAGTGGAATTGCTGGGTCAAAAGGTAGTTTCATTTTTAGATTTCTGACACCATACAATTCTTTTATTGAATCCATCAACATTTCACCACTTAACTAACTCTGGCTAATGTACTTTGAATATTCACTAAACACTTCCAAGTCCATAATTGCTCCTCTGAAGGGGGAGGATATTATTATCATCCTTATTTTGCAGATGAGGAAGTAGAAACTCAGAAAGTCTGATGGACTTTCCCAGAGTCACAAAAGTAGGAAAGGTAGAGTTAAGATGGGACTCAGGTGCTCAATTAAATTCAATGCTCTTTTTGACTTTCCCATAGGTTAATCACAGGTAGAAGGTTTTCAGTTAGTTGGTTGTCAATATATATATTTATGGATCACTGAATTGTGACAGGCATTTGGGATACTGTAGTGAATGAGATCCAGTTCCTTCTTGAGCTGAAAGATACAATCACAAATGCTGAGCATTGTAAAGGATTGTTTTCAGAGAATAAAGCACAGAAACCCTGCCTACGCTGTGGGTGGTGGGGTTGAGGGGTGGGTGGAGGGTTACTGACAAAAATTTTTCTTCTGAAAATAAATCTTTAGGACCTTGTCCTTAATCACTGTGAGCTGCAGTGAGACACTTGAATGCTTGTTTTATTTTGTGGGAGAATTCAGTTATTGCACAAATGGGTTCAACCAAATTGTGGGTAGAAATTTCATCTCCACCCAGACCAGCTAAACCAGTTTCAGTATTTTCACAGCCTGTGAAAACACACTCTGTAAAGTGTCTATTAAAATACACTCAACTTGGAGTAAAAATTAGAATTAGCCCCTGGGTGGGGAAGTAATAGGTGACCCATCACCTATTCTGTTAGTGCCACTTTAAGCAAGAGAGGGACATATCTCTTTGAGGAAAAAAGTGCTGTTGAAGTTGATGCAACACTTGAAAAACTGACTTTCACATTGCTTTCCTTCCTCAGACTGACACAATCATAGAAAAAGTTGACAGGAAAGTGCTAACCAGACACAGTTGCAAAAATTAACACTAACACTGGAAGGAAATTCACAGCTGTTAAAAAAGAAAAAAGGGAACAAGTTTTTTTTTCAGATTTTTTTTTCAATACCTGGTTTATTAAATTAACTGGTGTTCATTTTAACACAGTGCAAACTTTAACCATCATCTCAGGATGTTTCCAGACTCTGAATATGCCAAACTTAACACACTGAATAGATCATTATACTGGTCCTTTGGTTATAAAGATGCAGTGAGAATTTATATTTGTGGCTCTTCTGCAAATTCATGCTTTCTGGACTTTCTGAGACTGTTCCAATTTTGTATAATCCTGGTCAAACCACAGCTGAGACAAGAGGTTCTCTTGTTTTGTATTGTGCTGTATGTCTCCAACAGAGTGTTTGCATATTGCATATACTTAATGGATGAATTGTATGTCTGACAATCCAGAAATAATAACCACCACAATTCTGAAAGACATTTAGTAGGCCAGAGATATCAGAGTGTCACTGGAGAATTGTTTATACACACAGACCCAGGGAAAAAGACCTAGGACTGAAATTCTCCATCCACAAGTACAGAGCAGGGAAAGACCAAAGAAAAAGGCTGACCAGTCCAGTCTGGTGGTGACCAATAGAGTTTACTAGGGGAAATTTACATACAAGACATGATTTGGGCAACTGCAAGATGAAACGGATTCCTATGCCATATAGCAGGTGCCAAAGAAGTATACAAAGTGGGGTAAAGTGGGGAGGGGGAAGAGCCACAGGTAGTAGTGTCTGAATGCTACCAGCTATGGAAAATTGCTTTAACATGCTTGACCAGAACAGGACAAATGAAACATTTTCCAGACCCAGCTACTACCAGGAGGCAGGGGAGTGATGCTGATTTTTTTGTTGTTAGAATGAAAATTGTTTCATGATCAGACAGACTGTAAGGAGGGTTACTGTAAGCTGTCTCTGTTTGGGCCCAGGTACAGCTTGCAGGGTGGACAGTGGTCACATCATCGAACAGTCTTGCCTCTGCAGAATCACCATTCATTCATTTGTTAATATGTTGATGTGCTGCCTAAAGTTATTGAGTGCCTAGTTTGTGTCACACACTATCATAGGTTCTGGAAATATATAAGTGAATGAAATAGGCAAAAATTCCCATCCTCATGGAGCTTAAGACCGCTTGGGGAAGACAGATGAAAACTAAGTTAAAAATATGGCAAATCAGATGGTAATAGAAGATATGGAAAAAATAAAGTAAGGAATGGGAACTATTGGAGTCGGGCTGTTTGCAATTTTTGATTAAGTAGTCAGGGCAGATGACATCTGAAAGAGTTTTGCAGGGATTCCTGCAGAAACCTGGAGAAGAGCCTTCAGGGTAGAGAGACTGCAAGTCAAAGGCCCTGAGCATGTTGGGTACTTTCCAGAAAGAGCAAAGAGTTCAGGTGGCTTGAATAGTGAGAGAAGCAGGAGATAAGTGGGGACAGATTGTATAAGGGTTTCGTAGGCCACTGTAAAGACTTTAGCTTTTACTCTGGGTTGGAGGGGAAGGTGCAGGAGAGTTTTGATTAGAGGATATTAATGCTGATCATAGTTAACCTCTATGTAGCATTTATTAGATGCTAGATGCTGTTCTAAGTATTTTACATATATTAACTCATTCCCTATATCAAGCCCATGAGGTAGGTATTATTCTCATTTATACAGATGAGAAACTGTGGCTTTAAAAAATTCAGAAACTTGTTCAAAGTCACACAACTAGTAAGTAATAGAACTGTAATTCAAACCAGGCATTTTGTGGTCCATTTCCTTTTTTCTAGGCCACACAATGAGACCACAGTTCCCAGTTTCCCTGAGTTGTGGCCAATGGAACATGAGCAGAAGTGAAGAGTGCTACTTCTAACCTGGTTCATCAAAAGCTTCCACAGGCAATCCCTTCATCCCCCTTTTCCTGCTGAATGCAGAGAACTTCAAGGTCCTAGGGGAAGGTTGGAGCTATAAGATAAAAGGAGCTAAGGTGTTTAAATGACCCCATGGAAACCCTCCTGCAGGTCAGGAACTGTCCTTCAAAGTTCACAATAGCTTCTATTGTATAAGCCACTGAGAATTAGGCATTGATTTAAAAGTCTTGAATTTAGGGATGAAGGTGGCATGACCCTCATGCAGAAAAGTACACAATCTATGTTATTTATTTATTTTTAGAGAGAGGAAAAGAGAGGAAGAGAAACAGCAATGTGTGGTTGCCTCTTGAGTGCCCCCTACTGGGGACCTGTCCTACAACCCAGGCATGTGCCCTGACTGGGCATGGATTCTGAGACCCTTTAGTTCACAGGCCATCACTCAATCTACTGAGTGACATCAGCCTGGGAGAGTACACAATCTATTAATGAAGACAGACTTGTAGATGATGGCAATGCAGTTCTCTAACACAGGCATTAAGAGAGAAGTCTGCCACCTTTCCCTGCCACTCAGGGAAAGGAGTCTAAACACTATCTAGGAAAGTGTAGGTCACCTCCACCTACTGACATCTGAATAGTTGTCAGTAGGAGTTTGTGGTAAGGAGGTGTGGGGAATATCAGTAGGGCCATTTCAGTGACAGCTTGTGCAAGGGCATGAAAGGGGAGAGGATTCTGGGAAGAAGGACATGGTCTATCTCTCAGCTTATGTCATTTCATCTCATTTTGTGCTAACTTGTGGTTTCCTTCCTCACACTTCTAATTTCTCACACCTTCCACCCTCTGCCCTGAAGAAGCAGCATATCCCAGTGGTTGTGTATGTTAATGAAAAATTTCTTCTGATGCTTGTTAAAATGGTAAAGAGGACTTAATTCAGGACTGTTGCAAAAGGTGTCAGTGCTATCACAATAGGGATGAGATATGGGACTCAACTCCCAACACAGCAAAGACAGTTGGGGATTTACAACCAGTGAGCACTCTGAAGAGGCCAGTGAATGGAAACATGCTAAGAGAAGTTAAGGGTAGGGGAATTTTTGCTAAACTGACTTAACAGGATTATTTTTTTAAGACAGGCCAGGATGATGGCCTCTTAAAGGCCATCAAGGGATAACAAGGGTTGGGGCTGAGGAGTTTGATCATCATCAAAAATAGGGGATTCTCTCTAAATTAACTCAGCAAGATTCTTCCCAAAATTGGACTCAGCAAGGATGAGGAGGAAGTAAGGTTAAGGACTAATTGGGAGGAGGACTCAGAAGCCTGATTAAAGTTTGGTGAAGGAGCAAGTCTTTATCAGGTAGTTAGCTCTTGACCTTGAATGACTGGATCTGGATTCTCATTCACATCTTGAACTAGTTGCTCAGTTTCTCTGTGCTAGCTAAAGAGGAATCATAACAATATTTACCTCAACAGAATACTGTGAGAAATAAGAGAGTTAAATATACAAAGCACTTAGAACAGGACCTGGCTACTGATGCTGGCATTGCTTCCTCTTACCATCATTAACTTCTTTAGCCACAGAACAGATTTTCAGAAGACAGGGGAAGTGAAGTTTGTTCAAAAGGTCTTATTTGAGTCTCAGAAGGACCATTAACTTCAGTTATTTAAGGGAACTTGACTGAACTACAGTGAGACTTTGGTCTTCCCATTTTTAAATGAGATCAGTAACTACTAATGTTCCCTCCCTGCCAGGTTCTTGTGAGTCAATGAAAATGACTTTTGTTAAGTTGTAAAGCTCTATTCCGATGCAAGGGATTATAAAAGCCACCACACCTACCCTTGCTTCATTTCCTGGCCCAGCCCATGTTCCTCAGACCTCTCAGCAACCTTTCATTAACATCCCCTTTCCCTCTACTTTGCGAGAATGTACCTTGATACTCAGCTTTACTAGGCCTCACTCTACTGTCTCCCCCATTCCTAGCTGCTGCCCACATGCCCATCAACCACAACCCAATCTAGGCATCAGGCCACCTGGATCTCTCTTGTATTGTGTTTCCTTAGGATTCTGAGGAACTCAGACTAAAGGGGCTCCTTAGTAGCACTGCCAGATAAAATATAGTTAAATTTGAATTTCAGGTAAACAACAAATACATTTTTAGTACAAGCATGTCCAAAATATTACATGAGACATACTTAAACTAAAAATTTATTGTTTTTCTGAAATTCAAATTTAACTGAATGTCCTGTATCTTTATTTGCTAAATCTGGCAACTCTATAGTCAAAATGGGGACAGATAGAATACAAAGGACAAATAGTATCAGGAAGGTGAGTAGAATGAGGGGCAGCAAAAGAGTGAGAGATTGTATGGAAGTTCCCAGACTCACTATTCTCATCTTCAAAATCCAAGGCATATTGGCTTACCATGCTGCAAATCTCTTTCAGCTACTCCAAGGAAAAGGATATGAGAACATAAATCTTTTCTCTACATTGCTTAGAGTAGTCTTTCTAGAACAAAAAATCTGATCACTTTCCTGCTTTAATTACCTCCTTTAATTTTGTAGGGGTCTGTAAACTCTGGTCTCCAGGTAAAAATCCAGCTGCCTTCTTGTTTTTGTAAATTAAGTTTTATTGGAACACAGTCATGCTCATTAGTTCATGTTTTGTTTGTGTTTGCTTTTGTACTACAGTGGCAGTTAGACTGTCTCTCTGCCTGTGGCTGGTTCTCTCTGAGCATGAGAATAAGACAGTTGCGTTATGCTCTGGGGATAGTCACCGCACCACAAACCAAAGCTCTGTCTGAACAGAACCAAAAATACAGCTACAGCCTCAAGTAGAGATAGTGATCGAGACATGCAACAAGCCCCATCATTTCCACAGCTGGTGGTTCATGATGATCCTTCTCCAGACTATGGGCCTCTCATAATCTGGGCTTTCCAAGTCCATGCTGTGCATGAGAGCCCTGACTACTTTGCATCTGGTCTTCAGCCTCTTTAGGTAAAAACTTTTCCTCCCCAAACTAGAAAGTTAGCTCTTGAACCAATGGGTCACAGAGTAATTCACAAGAGAAGTTAGAAAATATCCCGAGACAAAAGAAAATAAAACATGAACATACCAAAATTTATGGGATGCAACAAAACATCCCAGGCAGAAGTTTTAAAATGGGAAACACCTATATTAAAAAAGAAGAAAGATCTCAAATCAACAAACTAACTAGATCTGAAGGACCTATCAAAATGCCAGTGGCAATTTTGCAGAAATCAAAAATCCATCCTAAAATTCATATGGAATCTCAAAGCACCCCAACTAGCCAAAACAATCTTGAGAAAGAAAAACAAAGCTGTGGGCTTTACACTTTCTGATTTAAAAACATATTATAAAGCTACAGTAATCAAAACAATATGTTACTGGTGTAGAGACAGATATATAGATCAATGGAACAGATTACAGAAACCAAAAATAAACTCTCACATGTATAGTCAAATTATCAGCAATATGGGTTCCAAGACACCACAATGGGAAAAGATTAGTCTCTTCAATAAATGCTGCTGGGAAAAGAACCGGTATCCCGCAACAGAGGACGTCACTCCTCCCTCAGAATGAATGGAGACCAGAAATTGGATGTTTATGACCAAAACCGGCAGAGTTTCATCCAGCACTTCTCCGAGATCGTCAGAGTGCTGACTGAGGATGACATGGGGCATCCAGAAATAGGAGATGCTATTGCCCGCCTCAAGGAGGTCCTGGAGTACAACGTCATTGGAGGCAAGTACCAGCGGGGCATGACTGTGCTGATAACCTTCCAGGATCTAATGGAACCGAGAAAGCTGGATGCCAGCAGTCTGCAGCAGGCCATGACTGTGGGCTGGTGTGTGGAACTGCTCCAAGCTTTCTTCCTGGTGTCAGATGACATTATGGATTCATCCCTCACCCGACGGGGGCATATCTGCTGGTATCAGAAGCCAGGCATTGGTTTGGATGCCATCAATGATTCATTACTTTTGGAAGCGTGTATCTACCGACTGCTGAAGTTCTACTGCTGGGAGCAGCCCTATTACCTGAACCTGATTGAGCTCTTCCTGCAGAATTCCTATCATACTATGATTGGACAGGCCCTGGACCTCATCACAACCCCGCATGGCAGTGTGGACCTCGGCCAATACACTGAAAAGAGGTACAAATCTATCGTCAAGTATAAGACAGCTTTCTACTCCTTCTACCTTCCTGTAGCTGCTGCCATGTACATGGCGGGCATTGACGGGGAGAAGGAACATGCCAACGCCAAGAAGATCCTGCTGGAGATGGGGGAGCTTTTTCAGATTCAGGATGATTACCTTGACCTCTTTGGGGACTCCAGTGCGACAGGCAAGATTGGCACTGACATCCAGGATGGTAAATGCAGCTGGCTCGTGG
>PVKU01009912.1:0-57241 GCA_004027475.1 Anoura caudifer | reverse complement strand
TGCAAAATCCAGCAGGGGATTGAGTCAGTGCAGGAGGCTGCTAGAGCACTAAGCAGTTCCTCTGGGGGAACCCACACATGAGCTTGCCTACTCAGACTCACTCCCCATGAGCTCTAGCATTGGGGTGGCAGCTTGAAGGGCACCAGTGGTTATAGGGAGAGACTGAAGTATCTGGCATCGGGGTGAGCAGAGGCCATGGTCCCTCTGCTGAGCCCTCCCCACACAGAGCCAGTAGGCTGGTGCCACATCTGAATCTCCATCAACCTGGCTAAGCCAGTATGATTTGCCTTGGAGATTCCCAGAGGCTCTACCCTACCCAACTTACTGGCCCACCCAAGCTGCTTTTCCGTAAGAATAGCTGATCTTGGCTCCTAAATCCTATCAAATATGCAACAGCAGGCTTCAGTGAGCCCTAGCAACAGCCAGATTAGAGTCACAGCTTGGCTTTACCTGGGAATCTCCAAGCCCAGCACAAGTATCAGCCACCTCAGATTGCTTTGCAGCTCAGGAAGGATGCCCCAGGCAAAACACAGGTGGAGGCTGACCTTGGGATGCACCACCTGGGAAACCCCTGGGCCAACACACCCAGTGCACAGCTACAGACCACGTCAGAGTACCACCACCCTGCCCCTGCACAGCTGATTCTCCACAGAGGGTGGAGGTTGGTGGTCAGTGGTCACAGCCAATCCTTGCAGCTGACTGGCCTAGGCAAATCCCTCCCATTGACCAGCCAACAGCAACCAAGGCTCGACTATAAGAGGAGAGTATACTGAGCCCACATGAAGGGCACACCTTGAGTACCCAGCTTGGGAGATAGGGGAGTCTGTGCCACTGGACCTTACAGGATACCTTCTACTACATTAGGACATGGAGTCAGAGGAGCTCCACCTAATACATAGAAACAAACACAGGGAGGCTGCCAAAATGAAGGGATGAAGAAACATGGCCCAAATGAAAGAACAGATCAAAACTCCAGGAAAAGAGCTAAACAAAATGGAGATAAGCTATCTGTCAGATGCAGAGTTCAAAACATTGTTTATATGGATGCTCAAGGAACTCAGTGAGGACCTCAGCAGCATAAAAAAACCCAGTCAGAAGCAAATGCACCATGTGGTCCCGACTAGGCATGGCTGCTGTGCCTGGGTTTAAATCCCAGCACCAATCTTCCTCTGCTGCACCATTTCCAACTTCTCCCACAATCAGTTACACCTGCCAGCATTCCTGTATTCTTCCAGCTTCACCTAGTTCATTTCCTTTATATTCTTGCATCTCTGTACTCTATTCTTCACATAGAAATCTAGTGATCTTGAAATGTCATCCAGATAACATTGCCTCCCTGCTTAAATAATTTCTAGGAACAAAGTCCAAACTCCTACCATGGCATTCAAAGATCCTTCCTGACTTGAATCTTGTTTACTCTAGTGTTTTCATACTACACTACCCTTCTTGCCCTAAGTTTCAGGTACACAGGCCTCCTTAACTGAACTTAGCAAGCCTCTTCTTCCTCCTTCTGCTTGAGATGCTTTCTCCTTGGTGTTGCTTGTAGTGCTCTCTGTTCTCAGATTAAATGTCACCTCCTTGAACATAACTTCTCTGGCCCTGGCCAGTTTGCTCAGTTGGTTGGAATGTCCTCCTGTGCACAAAAATGTTTCCATTTCCATACCGTTCCTAGGTATGTCAGGCCACATTCCTAGGTTGCAGGTTCAATCCCTGGTCCTGCATATGCAGGAGGCAACCAATGGCTGTTCCTTTCTCACATTGATTTTCTTCTCTCTCCCCTCTACCCTCTCTCTGAAATCAATAAACATATCCTCAGGTGAGGATACAAAAAAACATTCTTTCTCTGGTCAAGCTATCCAAAGTAATCTCCTCAGTTTCTCTTCGTACCAGATATAGCTTTATTTACTTATTTAAAATAATTATTTTTAGAGAAGGGAAGGGAGGGAGAGAGGGAAACATCAACGTGTGGTTGCCTCTCATGCACCCCCTACTGGAGACCTAGCCTGCAACCCAGGCTTGTGATCTGACTGGGAATGGAACCCCAGACCCTTTGGTTTGCAGGCAGCCACTTAATCCACTGAGCCACAACAGCCAGGGCTATTATGTGTTTTAATATTTGTAAACTACATAAGCCGTGACTCGTGTTCACCGTTATATCCCTGAGGACTTCTGGTACATATTAGACAAACACTTGCAGTGTTAGTGGATACACTGATGACTCCTCCGAGGATAAAACATGGAGGCCTTAATTTGCAAAGAGGTGGGACTTAACTTAGCAGCACAATATAGAAGAGTTTGTAGGTAAAAAGCAACATAGATAATGGATACATTCCCACAAATGTCCTGGAGCAGATTCATGTGATAGCAGTCATCTGTCAGCATCTTTCGTTGGTACGGAACTGAGGGAGACGAAGCTGAATTAGATGAGGAACTGGCTGGCTGTCTCAATATAAAGAATACCTCACCCCACCCTCGAAAAAAAGAGAGGGGTTGTTCACATTTCCAACTACAACTCCCAGCGGCACCCACGCGCGCCCGCCCATTGGGAGGCAGGGTCCATCTCCGCCCCCTGGAGTTCCAGGCTTCAGGCCGGCAGGGGGGTGTCCTGGCTCCGCCCCTCCCCGCTCTCCGCCTTGGCCCTCCCCCAGGGTTGTGGCCACGCGCTGGGACGGCGGTTGTTCCGCTTCCCCTCCAGCGCAGGCCGTCGCCATTGCCGAAGTCTCCCTATCCTCCCCTCCCGGCGTCCGCTCGCTCGGCCTAGCGGTAGCAGCGGTTGCGCTGCAGCGAGGCTCGCCTTCCCGTCCCGCTCCCCCTTCCGTCCCCACCCCACCCCGCCCCGCGCGCTTACCCGGGCGGCGCCTCAGCTTGCTGGGAACTCGGACGGAGGCACCTCGCTGGGCGGGGACCTTCCTCGCCAGGGGTAAGTTTGCACACTGGCCGGGATGCGGGGCCGTCGCTCTCCTTCCTTCTTCCTTCTTCGCGGCCTGGCAGGCGCTGGCGGCCCGGGGCAGCCGACCTGCTCTTCTAAGGGCCGAGGCCGCCGCCACCTGCGTGCCTGAAGCCGCCGGTCCTGGGGCGGTGGCTCATTGTCTGCTCCCTAGGGCTGTTTTTTTCTCCGCTTTTGCCCGAAGTGCGAAGCTTGCTGGGCCGGTGAGGGCTAACTCTTCCTGGACCCACCCCTGCCCTGACCCGAGTCGCACCGAGGGCTCAGTTCTCCCTAGGTCTTCCTTCCCTCGCGTTTCAACCTCCTTTTCTCCCATTACTTTAGTGTTCGACCAGCCGTCTCGGTTTTTATTCTTGGATTTTTCCTGTCCTACTGAGTCCCAGCCCCTCCTTACTGGCCCCCTCTGCTCATCCCAGTTTTACTGCTTAGGCATATTGTCTCGAGTCCTATTTCTAAACTAAAATCTAATCTCTTCCGTATTTCGCATTCGTGAAAGCGTATAGTTTTCCGAGTGTTTGAGGGCCTGCCCTTAAGAACAGAACTTTGGGATCTTCTCGTGATTTTTGTCTAATCTTCAGCCAGAAGGTGACTATTTGCTTCTTTAGGTGATTTAGGTGTAGACTGACTTTTAACCATGCTTGGTTTTCTTCAAAACAACACACACCAGTGAGCGCGCACACACACACAACGTTCCCACAAACTTCTCTGTGCACTTAACCTTTTGACCATTTCTTTAAAGATAAAGTTCATCCAAGAACTGAAGTGTTAAAAGTAATTGCCATTGTTAGTTGCTATAGGGTTGTACTTTCTTGTATCTTAATTTAAATAGGAATACCCTGGATTGAGCGTGATTTGTTTCGTCCTTCAGAAATAATGCCAACTCCCATTGACATAATTATTTCAGTTCTGCTTTACAAGTGCTCTATAGTTTTCTTTTTTAAACCTCTGTAAAAAGACAATCAAAGTGGTTAGGCCTAAAATTAGACTACGACGAACTGTGTTTTGGATCAAGGTTGCGCACGTCACGTTTTTTCCCCTGCTCAGTTCGACTCTTCCGCTCTTATAAGTAGGCAGGATATTGAAGTGTACAAGAATTTGCTTTGGGGGTTTTGTTTTTGTAGGGTTATCCAAAAGAATAACATTAAATGAAGTTAGATTAGGATGAAGGCAGTGAATCATAATTTTTAAAGCAGGTTAGAACTTGTCAACTTTTCCAGATGCTCTGTGGCATTTGTAAAACACACTCATACTCACTTTTATATTTTATGTGTATGTGAAAAATACACATATATATAAATGAAAAGCTTTGTTCATGGTCTCCTATTTAGGGTATTGATTTAAGGCAGTTCTTTCATCCTTGGCTTTTAAGTCTGATTTACATAGAAGACTGATTTACATTGTGAAAAGTGATCCTTAAAATGTTTTTGACCTGTAATGTATGTTAAACCCACATTCAAGGTTGATGAAAGATATTAACCTAAAGTTAGTGAAATTTATGTTTTCACTAAACAGTCCATTGTTACCTTAGACTTAGTACTGAGCTTCAACACTGTCATCATTTGGTACTGTCAGTTGTCCTCAACCTAATGAGAGGTCTTGTCGGCATGAGGCGTTAAGGTATGGAATGTTGGCGTTCAAAACTTGATCTGTGACAGCAGCTTCTCTGCTGCTTCTTTTCTATAAGCATATTTTTACTAAGGAAGGGCATCTGTGTGTGGTGTTTCCCTTAGGGCCTTGATTCCTGGTTTACCAGTTATTCAAAGAGAGAGTTCTTTTTCTGGACTTTGTGACATTTAATACCAAATTCATAAAGTTACAATGAGTTTATAGTTGGAGTATATCTACTGAACAAATGAATAGAGGTTCCTATGTTTCTGCGATGTGTGCGATAGGCCAGTTTCCAAGTACACATGGTTAACAGGGTGTACATTTATTTCTTTTTCAGTTATACTTTTTTTAAAGAGAAAACTTAGAACTTGTTCAGGTAGCTAAGGATAAGTTTTCAGTTATACTTTTTAAAAAAGAGAACTTGTTCAAATAGCTAAGGATAAAATAAGTAGGTCCTATGAAATCCTTCCTATGTTTAATCCTTTAATATTGATTATTCTAATAATCAAGTATAAGGTTTCTTTTGGCTTTCTAAATTTTATACTTTTGATGAACATTTGAAACTGGGCCCTGTTTAAAGCTTCAGGGTTCTGATCAATTTGTTTTCAAAGGCCTACTTCCAGACTAATCAGAAGGTGGTGTTTTACATCTGAGTTGTCCCTTGTATCTTTCTTGTACCTTGGTAGAAGCAGAAAGAGAAGGAAAAAGTAACTCCTGTTATCTTGAAGCAATACTGATTGTTTTCTTCTGTGATCAGAATTGCATTTCCCTACTTCTTCATTTTAGCATCACTAACCTCATTAACAGGAGTCAATCTGGACACTCATGCAGGATTTGAGTTTTAGTTTGTTACCTCTGAGGTTCATTAGTACTTACGTATTCCCTGTATCCCAGGTGGTTAAGAGCTGGAGACCTGGGTTTAAGTCCTGATTGTTCCTACTTGATCTTGGCCAAAATATACATTCTTTTCAAGACCTGATTTTTTTTTTTAATCTGTAAAATGGGAAGAATAATAATGATATAATACAGATTTCATAGGGCTTTTTAGAGCAATGAGATAATGCAGATGAAGTACTTAGTAAATGCGTGCTTAATAAATGTTAGTTAATAGTCCATTCTAAAATGAGTTTTACATTTAATTGCTTCTACAGCAAATGTTCTACTCCCAAACTTAGATTTAAGACTACTTTCTGAAAGAGGTTGGACTCTCAGGACAAAGTTTCTGAGACCGTAACTGTTAATTATTTTTTCAGGAAAAATAATTAGTTTCACCACTGAAATAAAATACAGGTTTTTTTGAATATAGGCTACTCATCTTTTAAAAATAGGCATCATTTCTCACAGAAAATTTGGCAAGTAATGAAAATTATTAAGGAACAGGACAAAAATCATTTTATTTTCAGCCCCCAAGGATAACTATTATAACAGACCCGTTTTTTTTTCTTTATTTTAAAATTAAAATCCAAAAGAAGAACATGCTTATTGTAAAAGGTTCAAGCAAGTCACTTATTTAGAGCAAAAAGTGAAGATTATTAGCCTTTCCTCACTTTCTAGTCCCATTCCTTAGAAGTACCTACTGTTATTTTTGTTTTATCTATGCAATTAGAAATAAGTATCGTGTGTGTAGTTTTTACCTTTTTAAAATTAAAAATTGGTTAATTTGCATTCTTTTTCATATCAGTACAGATAATTATCATCTCATCTTTCACCACTCATGAGATACTCCATTGTATAGTTATACCTTAATTACTTGAGGTCATTTATGTTAGTTTCAGTTTTGAGCAACTAAAACCAAAGCCTTAATGAACTTACAACTTTGTGCACATGCACATGTATGTAAGTATTTCCATTAAGAAGTTCTTAAATATACATTTCAAATTTCAGTAGATGCCAAATTGCCTTCCTAAAAGGCTGTCTAACCCTTGCTACTGTGATTCAGTGGGTTGAGCGCAGTCTGGTCCCTAGTTGGGGATGTGCAGGAATAACCGATTGATGTTTCTCTTGATCATCAATGTTTCTGTCTCTCTCCCTCCCTCGCCCTCCCTCTATAAAATAATTAAAGTTTTTTTTTTTTAAGGCTATCTCTACTTACTAAATTGTAGATGCTCTTTACACATGGTACATATTAATCCTTTGCCTTCTGTTTAAGAACTTTCTTGTTTCCCCTTTATCAAAAACCAGTTCCTCTATATTGTCTTGTACTTTTAATAATTGTTGTATTTTAATCTTAGTCCTGGACATTTTTTTGTTCTTGGGTAGGGCAAGTAAGAGAGTTTAATTCTTTTTTTCTTAATCTCACCTGAGAACATGTTTTTTTCTTTTTTAAGATTTTCCCAAGGTTTTTATATTTTTAATTATAGTTTATTGCTTATGCTATTACAGTTGTCCAATACCTATAAAAGTCTCCACCTATAAAGTGTTCATTTACTTATTTAATATATTTTCTTGATTATGCTATTATAGTCCCATTTTTTCCTCGCCTTTATTCCCCTCAGCCCTGCACCCCCTTTCTTCCAGCATCCCCGCCCCCTTAGTTCATGTCCATGGGTCATACATATAAGTTCTTTGGCTTCTCCATTTCCTATACTGTTCTTCACCTCCCCCTGTCTATTTTGTACCTACCATTTATGCTTCTTAGTCCCTGTACCTTTTCCCCTATTCTTCCCCCACCCCATTCCCTCCACCCTGTGATAAACCTCCGAGTGATTTCCATTTCTGTGATTCTGTTTCTATTCTAGTTGTTCGCTTAGTTCTTGTTGTGTGTTTTTTTTAAGGTTCAGTTGATAGTTGGGAATTTGTTACCATTTTACTGTTCATATTTTTTTACTTTTTCTTAGGTAAATCCCTTTAACATTTCATAGAATAAGGGCTTGGTGATGATGAACTTCTTTAACTTGATCTTACCTGGAAAGCACTGTATCTGCCCTCCCATTCTAAATGAAAGCTTTGCTGGATAGAGTAATCTTGGATGTAGGTCCTTGCCTTGCATGACTAGAAAGAATACTTCTTTCCAGCCACTTCTTGCCTGTAAATTTTCTTTTGAGAAATCAGGTGACAGTTTTACAGGAACTCCTTTGTAGGTAATTCTCTCCTTTCCTCTTGCTGCTTTTAAGAGTCTCTCTTTAACATGTTTTTGTTTTTGAAATTGATTTTAGAGAGAGAAGAAGGGAGGCAGGGAGAGAGAGAGAAAGAAAGAAACATCGATGGGTTGCCTCCTGTACACGCCTGGGGAGGGTGATGGAATCTACAACCTAGGTATGTGCCCTGATTGGAATCGCACACGCAACCCTCTGGTGTACGGGAAGGCACTCCAACTGAGACACATGGCCAAGGCAGAGAGTTTTAAAAATATAAAATAGTTTGGCTACTGAAATAAAATATAGATATAAGATTTTTTTAGGAGTTTGAGGTTGGTATGAAAATTGGTTGCATTGTAAGGATTCAGAAAGTAATATTGTAATGGCTTTACTGTAAGCATCACATCTGAAAAGGAGAAACAGTACTCCTTTTGACCTGTTTCTTGTCACCTACTTAGTTTATCCTCATCCTTCAAATCTCAGTATAGTTTTCTTTGGGAGTCTTTCCTGATCTCCACTATGATTTTGATATTCTTGGCCCCAACTTGGTATCTCAATTGGTTAGAGCATCTTCCAGATACACCAAGGTTGTGGGTTAGATCTCCTGTCAGGGCACATATTGGTAGCAACCAGTGAATGCATGAATAAGTGGAACAACAAATCAATGTTTCTTTCTCTTCCTCCCTTTCTCTCTCTCTCTCTAATCAGCTTTTAAAAAAGATAATCTACTGTTCTTATGTTTTTCTTAACATGTTGATGTATAACCTTAATTTGTAATATGCTAAAAACATGTTATTTATCTGGAAACGAGTTTCTCAGTTTTTGCCAGTTGAAACTAATCTAAGAGGGAGGTGTAAGAATACTCAGTAGTGTTGGTTAAAACTCACCCGCATGACCCCGGCTGGTGTGGATGAGCACTGGCCTGCAAACTGGAAGGTTGTCAGTTCAATTCCCACTCAGTGCACATGTCTGGGTTGCAGACCAGGTTCCCAGTTTGGGGCATGCAAGATGCAACAACACATTGATGCTTCTCTTATTCTCTGTCTCTTCCCCTCTCTCTAAAAATTAAAACAAAAAACAAACAGTTATCCACATATATATGTATAGATACAGGGTACTTTTATGTATTTTTATGTAAATGTTTAAAAGGTTCTGGAAGGACAGGTTTTATTTTACATTTATTTCATAAGAGCAAGGTGTATTTTAAAATGTAATCTTGGCTTTTAGAAATTCCTGTTTTAATTTTAAGATTATTTAGTAATTTACAGACTTGCAAATGAAGCAAAATTGTTATATAATAAACATGTAAGCACTAAGAGATTGGCTAAAGCATTTAGACAAAAATTTCAGGTACTTTAGAGAGCAAATTATTAGTAAGATGTTTCTTTGGCAGATATAATAGAAGTATAACCAGATGTTTGATAAAGTATCTCTGTTGTAAATTTTTTCTAAACTTTTCCTTTAAATACTCATTTCATTACCTATAGATAACTACTGTTGATATTTTGGTATGTTACCTGCTAGTACTTTTTCTTCTGTACATATATGTGTAGATACATAGTTTACTTTTATAAAATTGGAACCATATTCTGTGTAATGTGCTGTCTTGCTTTTTACTTAACATGAAATCTTGAAAGTTTTTCTTTGTTATTCTTAAGAATTCTTTTTTAAAATGATTTTTAAATGTTTACTTAACGTACAATTGTAAAGCTGTGCCTTAGTTTTATTATTTTCCTATTACTGAATATGTAACTTATTTTTTAAAGCTTTTATTTATCTATTTTTAGAGAGAGGGAAAGGGAGGGAGAAAGAGAGGGAGAGAAATATCGATGGGTGGTTGCTTCTTGTGTGCCCCCTGCTGGGGACCCGGCCTGCAACCTAGGCATGTGCCCTAGACTGGGAATTGAACCTGTGACCGTTTGGTTGGCATCTGGCACACAATCCACTGACCCACACCAGCCAGGGCATTTTTCCAATATTTTATGTAAACAATGCTGTGGTGAATATTTATTCCTCATTACAACTTTAGAATATTTTTGAAGAAGTGGAATTACTGATTGAAAAGGTATGGCATTTAAAAGTCTTAAATTGACCCTTCAGAGAGGTTTGATGTGCACTGTCGCTAGAAATGTGAATCTTATTTCTGAAAAGTACATAGACATAATAGATATTTATGTTTACTGTTATCTTTATTATTTTCCTGGACTTCAAAAAAATTTTATTTTCTTTTGTTTTCCTGATTTATTGTCTGTGAAAATAATAGTAACTTTTGCCTCCTTTCCAATAGTCACAGTATTTATTTCTCTTTTAGGTCTTTATTACATTGGGCAGAATCTGAAAGACATGGTTAAATAAAATAGATGATAATTGTCTTGGAATGTCTCTGGTGTTCTTACAGTTAACAATGATGACAGCCATTAGTTTTAGAGAGAGATTCCTTATTATTTTTCTTCTGTTTCTACATCACAAAAAATACGAATGACTTTTGAATTTCATCAAAATTTTTTTAACACTTAGTTAGGAGATGATAAAGTTTTTCTTTTAACTACTGATAAGGGTGTATAATAAATTTGCTGGTAACCAAAGGCATATGAGGAATCAAAATCCCACTCATGATAGTCAAGTGTACAGAATTTATTGAAAGGATAGAAAATCTCCTTTTAATAAGAGTATAGAGGACTTCCACAGTTATTTCTGTAGGCTTTTGAGAATCTTATTCCTGAGTTTTGATAATTTCTTCCAAAGATGGTACATTATTTTAAAATTTTCATATTTTTATGTAGATATGTTATTAAAACATGGTATTTCTATCTTTTATTAGTGATTTTGTTATTTTTCTTGACTTATATTTTTGTAACCAGCTTTGAGATTTATTGTTGGTTTCCATGATTTCTCTTCTCTTTATTTTGCTCTTTGTGCTTTTTTCATTATTTTTGTTATACTTTTTTTAAAACTCAAATTCTTAGTTCTTTTTTTTAAATAATGAAGCCATTTAGTGCTCTTAATTTACCTCTGAATACAGCTTTGACTGCATTCTAAATTACAAGAATGATATTCTTATAGTCACCAAACAAGTAATGGGTAGTTCTAGGTTGATTTTCTTGTTGACTCAAGAGGTGTTTAGGCTGTGATGGTGTGGCTCAGTGGGTTGGTCATTGTCCTGCAAAGTGAAAGGTTGGCAGTTTGATTCCTGGGTAGATCACATGCCTGGGTTGCAGGTTCCATTACCTGTGAGAGGCAACCGATTGATGTTACCCTCTTTTTCTCTTTCCCTTCTCCCTCTCTAAAAGGTAAATAAATAAAGTCTTTTAAAAATTACCTAAAAATGTATGCTAGCTGACATAAATGAATCAATTTGAAGATTAAGATTGAGAAAACTGGCAATGAGCATTGAATACATCTCAATAACATTTAAATAATTTTTTTGAGAATTTTTGTGAGTTTATTTGAGCCAAACTGATTACAGTTATTAGGAAGCAAGATCTCAAGTGCTTCTAAATAATTTGTGTTAACACTGAATGTAATTACCAGGATAAGTCTTGAAAGAAGGAGTTAAAAGCATGACATGTACCAAAAATACACTAACAATCTTCTGAGGTTCCAAGCTTCTGAGGTCATAGAGGGGGAGGGGAAATAAACCTAGGATGAGTTAGTGGGGAAAAACAAGTCTTAGATATTTGGTTAGTCAAAGTAAAATTTTCTTTTTCAGGTTGACAAATCAGAAACATTTACTTTTTAAAAATTTAGATACATACTTGAATTCATTTAAACTATAAATTAATGTACTTTTAAAATGATGTATACATTTCCAAATATCTGAGATAAAAAAAAAAACAAGTAATCTGTAAACAAAATAACAAAACGTGAGATAACTGGATAAACAAAGTGTAGTATGTACATACAGCAAAATATTATGTAGCCTTAAAAAGGAATGAGGTAAGTAATACATGCTACAACATGGAAGAACTAGCATTATGGAGGAAGGGGGAGTTAGTGCTTAATGAGTATAGATGTTAACTTGGAAAAGATGAAAAAGTCCTGGAGATGCCTGGTGATGATGGTTGTACAACAGGTAAATGTACTTAAGGCCAAAAAATGTATACTTAAAAATGATTAAGATGGTAATTTTTGTTACGTATATTTTACATCAATAAAGTACTGACTAGTCATTAAAAAACAGTAAACGTTAAATAAAATTACAGAAATACACCCAACAGAATTTATTTTAGCAATGCATATAAATGTTTTAACATGCATTTTGGATTAAAACAAAAAAACTGCACATAGTTTTAAAAAGACACAGCTAAAACAAAATGGCATGGATGAACAAAGTTGGATAGTAAATAAGTGAATAAAGAAAGTATAGAGAGGAATTTACAATAAGTAAAGTCCAAGGTTAAAAAATTAAATATGACAGTAATTTTTATTGATGAGGTGGGATCATAATGGAAATCTTTAGCAGTATAGAAATTACACATGCACCAAATAATGCTGTATGAAACACATGGTAAAAATCATTGAAGTCAAGAGAACAAGACATAAACCACAGATGGGGAGAAAATATTTTCAGAAGAAATATCTGATTTTATAAAGAATGGTTACTCAGAATACAGAAAGAACTCTTAAAACTCAAACTCAACAGTAAGAAAATGAACAACCCAATTAAAAATGAGCAAAGATCTGAAGAGATAACTCACCAAAGATGACATATGCTACAGATGGCAAAGAAACATTCAAAAAGAGGCTTAACATCGTACATCAGTAGGGAATTAAAAATTAAAGCAATGAGACACCATTGCACACTTATTAGAATGGCTGACATGGAGAACACTTTACAGCATCAAATGGCTGGTAAGGATGTTTGGCAACAGGAACTTTCATTCACTGCTGCTGAGAAAGCAAAGTTACTATTTTGCCACTTTGAAATACAATTTAGCAGTTTCTTATAAAACTAAATATACTCTTACCATACAATCCAGCAATTGTTGTTCTTGGTATTTACTCAGCTGAAAATGTATGTCCACACAAAATCTAAACAAAAATGTTGATAGCTTAATTTATAATCGTCAAATGTGAAAGCAACCAATATATCCTTTTGAGGTAAATGGGTAAACAAACTGTGGTACATTTGGACAATAGAATATTATTCAATGCTAAAAAGGAATGAGCCATCAAGCCATGAAATGATACAGAGGAAACTTAAATGCATAGTGCTAAGTGAAAGAAATCAAGTTGAGAAAGTTACTGTAATTTCGGACTATAAGACCCACCCCCCCCCCAAATTTGGAGGGAAGGGGTGCATCTTATAGTCTGAATGTAGCTTACCTGGCTCATGGGGTGGGTGGGGGGGCTATGTTATTTATGTTATTAATATTTTACCACATTTTTTTGCTTCAAAAAACTTTTCCCTATTTTTCTCCTCTAAAGCCTAGGTGTGTCTTATGGTCCAGGGCATCTTACAGTCCAAAAATAGTACATACTTAGGATTCCAACTATATGACATTCTGGAAAAGGCAAAACTGTGAAGACAGTAAAAGCATCAGTGGTTCTCAGGAGTTCTAGTGAGGGGAAAAAGATAAATAGGTTGAACACAAGGGATGTTAAGAGTTGAAAAACTATTCTTAATGATAGTATAATGGTGGATACATGCCATTATACACTTATCCACACTTATAGCCTATATAACATCAAAAGTGAACCCTAACGTAAACTACAGACTTCGGTTGATACTGATGTGTCATTGTTGGTTCATCAGTTGTAACAAACATGTCACACATTGCAGGATGATGATGGGGAGGGTTGGGAGAAGGGAGCTCAAAGTATGTGGGAACTCTATATTTTTGCTCAAATTTACTGTGAAACTAAAATTTTTTTATTAAAGTATTTTTAAAAAATTAAATCACTGGAAATAAAAGAAACTGATACTTTTACTTGACCAATACACTTACTATATACCTACGTGTTCTAAGCTCTGAATAGAATAACAAAACAATAAGTAAATTTAAAAATTACTTCAGATGGAAGTTCTGTAAAGAAAAACATACATGCATAATCAAAATATAATTAGACTAAAAAAAATGAGAAATAACAGAAGGGCAAGAAGTTAGTGGGTTAGGTTGAGGCCATTTTAGACGGCTCATCAGGAAAGGCCTCTTTAAAACCATTACATGTGAAGGGAAGGTAGTATTCAGACAGAAGAAACAAAAATTCCCAATTTGAGAGGGACTTCCTGCCAAGGTGGAGGTGTAGGTAGAAACACCGTGCCTCCTCGCACAACCAAAATATGGACAACAAAAATTTAGAAACAAAAAGGCAACCAGAACTAAATAGAAAATTGAACTGTATGGAAGTCCGACAACCATTCATCCAGACTGGTAAGAGGGGTGGAGTCAGCAGCCAGCAGAGAGGGGTCGTGGCAGGAAAAAGCAGTGGTTAGTGGACCCAGGCGCACAGGTGGCGACTGACAGACCCTAGGCGCAGGGTGGCAACAGGCAGACCCAGTGAGGTGCACAAGGCGACTGGACTGACCAGGCAGTCCCCCATTCACGCACAGATAAACCAGGCGAAAACAGGGAGCAAGACAGACTGTGTAACCCAGGGCCTCAGTGCCGGGAAATAAAGCCTAAAAGCACCAATTGAAAACACTTGTTGGGGCTGAAGTGCCGGGAGAGAGTCCCAGCCTCACAGGAAAGTTCATTGGAGAGACCCACAGGGTCCTAGAACATACACAAGCCCACCCACACAGAAATCAGCCCCAGAAGGGCCCAGTTGGCTTGGGGGGAGTGGCGAAAGGGGCTGAAATCCGAGAGAGAATGGAGCAAGTGCCATTGTTCCCTCTCTAACCCTGCCCCCCACATACAGCATCACAACCCAGTAACTGGGTTGCCCTGCTCTGGTAAACACCTAAGGCTTCACCCCTCATACGTAACAGGCACAACCAGACCAAAAGAAAAAGAAAAAAGAAATGGCCCAAACAAAAGAACAGATCAAAGCCCCAGAGCAGATACATCTAAGTAACCAAGAGATAGCCAACCTATCAGATGCACAGTTCAAAACAGTGGTGATCAGGATGTTCACAGAATTGGTTGATTTTGGTTGCAAATTAAATGAACAAATGAAGGCTATACTAAGTGAAATGAATGAAAATGCACAGGGAACTAATAGTGATGGGAAGGAAACTAAGACTCAGATCAATGGAGTGGACTAGAAGGAAGAAAGAAAATCAAACAGAAAAGAATGAAGAAACAAGAATTCAAAAAAATTAGGAGAGGCTTAGGAACCTCCAGGACATCTTTAAACATCCCAACATCTGAATTATAGGGGTAGCAAAAGGGGAAGAAGAAGAGCAACAAGTGGAAAACTTATTTGAACAAATAATAAAGGAGAACTTTCTCAATCTGGCAAAGGAAATAAGACTTCCAGGAAGTTCAGGAAGCTGAGAGTCCCAAAGAAGTTGGACCTAAGGAGGATCACATCAAGGCACATCATAATTACTTTAGCCAAGATTGAAATGAAGGAGAGAATTCTAGAAGCAGCAAGAGATAATGGGACAGTCACCTACAAAGGAGTTCCTATCAGACTGTCAGCTGATTTCTCAAAAGAGACCTTACAGGCAAGAAGGGGCTGAAAGAAGTATTCCAAGTCATGAAAGGCAAGGACCTACATCCAAGATTGCTCTATCCATTGAAGCTTTCATTTAGAATGGAAGGGCAGATAAAGTGCTTCTCAGATAAGGTCAAGTTGAAGGAGTTCATCATCACCAAGCCCTTATTCTATGAAATGTTAAAGGGACTTATCTAAGAAAAAGAAGATAAAAAATGTGACAGTAAAAAGACAGCAAACTCACAGATATTAACAACCATACCTAAACAAAAAAAAACAAACTAAGCAAACAAGTAGAACAGGAACAGAAACGCAGAAATGGAAATCACATGGAAGGTTAGCAATAGGGGAGAGGGAAGAGGAGAGAGGGGGACAAGGTACACAGAACAAGTAGCGTAGACGGTGGGTAGAAAATAGACAGGGGGAGGGCAAGAATAGTGTGGGAAATGTAGAAGCTAAAGAACTTATGACACATGGACACAACTAAAGGCAGGGTATGTGGGTGGGATGTGATGTGCAGGGTGGAGGGGAATGAAGGGGAAAATGGGACAACTGTAATAGCATAATCAATAAAATGTATTTTTATAAAAATGCCAATTTGAAAACAGACTTCTTGGAATCAATGCTACCACTTAGTGTTTGACAGATTAAGATTAAGAAATTAATAAGGATGAAGTCATATGATTAATAAGAACTATTAAATAATAAATCAAAGATAATTTAAATAAAGTTTAATTAACATATACATAATACGGCACCCTGCAAACAGAAAATACTCTTTTCTGAGTTTCCAGAGAACACATGCCAAATTAGATTATGCTTTAAATCACAAAGAAACCCTCAAAAAATTTAAAACGTATTTTAAAAGATTGTAGTCCCTGACAACAAGGGAAAATAGTGATTAGAACTGTCCTAAACACCTTTTTTAAAAAAAAGATTTTATTTACTTTTAGAGAGAGGGGAAGGAAGGGAGGGAGGGAGGGAGGGAGGGAGGGAAGGAAGGAAGAGGGAGAGAGAAATATCAGTGTGAGATAGAAGCATCGATGGGTTGCCTCTCGAATGCATCCCAACCTGGGATCTGGCCTGCAACCCAGGCATGTGCCCTTACTGGGAATCGAACCGGCTTCCTTTCAGTTTGCAGGACAACGCTCAACCCGCCCAGCCATACCAGTCAGAACTTAGCTAATATATATATATATATTTTAAAGATTTTATTTACTTATTTTTAGAGAAATGAGAAGGGAGGGAGAAAGAGAGGGAGAGAACATCAGTGTGTGGTTGCCTCTCCCACACGCCCTACTGGGGACCTAGTTAGCAATCTAGGCACATGCCCTGGCTGGGGATCAAACCAGCAACCCTTTGGTTCCCAGGCCAGTGTTTGATCCACTGAGCCACACCAGACAGGGCAAGGTGAATACTTTTAACATATTTATTATCTCTACCCCTTGATTTTTAAATTGCCTTTCAGAGAAATATAAACTACATATCATACTATTGAACTCATTTCTTCTTAATACATTTTATTTTATTATTTGTTTATTTATAATCTTTGATCTTTTTGTTGTTCCCTGCTTCTCAGTTCCCTACCTTACAGGCAGTTTTGAAGCATTTACTAAGTCTCATGCTTGGTCTTTGTTTCACTTTTCTAGTTTAACGATTGGGTGGAGGCTAAGGGGAGAAGAAAAAAAAGGATTACGTTTAGATTACAGAGTTTCTTTACACAGTTTCCTCCCTATACAGAGACCTTTTGCCTGGCAGATTCCTTTTCATCCTTTAAAAGCCTATTCTTATTTCTTTGCTTAATTACTCTCATATACATAGGAGCTCTGGGCCCTCTTTTCTATTGCCTTTCCACTCACTCATCTCTATCAGCTCATCTCACGGGGATGCTGTGCTCAGATGAGAATTAAACCTTAGCATCTTTGATCTCCAGTATGTGACACACTGTAAACACTAAATAAATTCTTGAATTAGGGGAAACTTAAATTTAATTTCCCTGCTTCTAGTGTGAAATTATAAAAATCAGGTTTCTCTGGGAAGTGGAATTATGGATTGTTTTTTGGTGTATATTTTCTTCTGGTTTGAAGTTTTTTGTTTTGTTTTATCTTTTGTAATGCTCATATACTAGCTTTTTTTGTGTGTTTTCTTCATGACCATTTATTCCCTTCCATACCCTCTTCTGCCTCTCCCCACCTCCTCCCCCTTCATGTACTACTTTTACTATGAGAATTAAAAAAAAACAAATCTCTCAAATTTCTAGCTGTTCCCTATTGTCCAATATCTGTGTCTTTCTGATCCCGCTCAATAATCTTACTCCTCACTTCTTGCTACCTTATACCCTCGTATCTCCTTGCTATCTCATGAGCTAGGTCATACTTAGTGTTCCTATTGCATAGAATCCCATCTTCTGGGTAGGAATATGATCTGTTGTAAATTGAGGAATACTTGTAATAGAGATTGACGAGTGAGAATTTAGAGTTTTAATGTCCTGCTGGTCTTATCCTGCATATAATGGTGGATACGTGGAGCATTTAATTGTCTTAGCTTTCTAAAATAGAAACCTTAAATAAAATGGAATAGTGAGTGTGTCTTCAAATTTTCCTGGGTCTCCCCAAGCCTTAAAGATTCCATCACAGGTAAACCTTTTCATTGATTAATTTATTCATTCAACAAATAATTACTCATAGACACATGGACTAGACACAATGCTAGGTGCTAGTGACATAATGTCAACAAAATACTCCCTTGATCCATGCTTGTGGAGTTTATAATGTAGAAGACATTTAAAAAGCAAATCTAGTATGTTGAATTCTGAGACAAAAGGGAATAAACTAATGTGCATGAATTGGGAGTGAGGAAGTATGTCAGAGAAGGTTTCCTGAAAAAGTGATATTTAGACCAAAACTTGAAGTATTAGACAGGTGAAGGTGGTGGACAGAAAGAGTGATTCAATCCTTGTTCCCCAGGAAAAATCCGTCAGACCCAGGCAAATGGAGTCATTGGTCACTCAACAGAAATCATTCCAGGAAGGTCATGTGTGAAGACCTGAGGTGGCTATTTATAGAAAATTAAAAAAAAATGGATAAAAGTTAAAGCCTGTGGAGGGAAAGACTACAGAGAGATGGGTGAAAAGTTAGGGTTAATGGCTTTATCTTAAGACCTGAAGTGGTAAAGTTTAATATGTTTTAAGGTCTCTCCCTGCAGTGGGGAGAATAGACTCTGAGGGACTAAGTAGATTTGGGGATAGTAAGTAACAATGATTAAGTCATGGGTAGCAGTGACTTAGAAGTTCTGGGGAGCTGTTTTGGGAGGCATGGTTAGTTTTTGAAATTGGGTATTATGATAGAGGTAAGAAATACAGAAGCAAAAGATTTTTAAAATGTTTTCCTCCAAGTACATTAATTTCTTTAAAATGGAGAAAGAACATATTTTTTACTCCCATGTTCTTCTGTCTGTTACCAGTTAGAAATTTTACTAACAGAATAAATAATCCAGACAGCAGGGGTTTTTTTAAAGTGATGACTATCAGCCTTTTTCAGATATGAACAACAGCATAGAATGTAGGTGGCATGGCTGTAAAGCCATACAGGTGATTCTTTTCCTGAACACAGTAAAACCTATAAATAGTTTTGTCACTTCCAGAGTAGTCCTGTTTAAAAGGTCATGTGATTACTCCAGTGATGCTTCCATTCTTCGAGTCATTTTTTAATGCTCTTCTCTTTGAATTACTCAAGGAGACTGCAACATATTCTTTAGTATCTGTCGTCTTTACCAGGGGCAAACTCTCCGTCCTTGCCTCTGCTTCCATCAGTTGTCCTGCTCCTTTTTTTTTTTTTTTTTAAGATTTTATTTATTCTTAGAGGGGAAGGGAGCGAGAAAGAGAGGGAGAAAATCATTGATGTGTGAAAGAAACATCGATCAGTTGCCTCTTGCACACTCCCCAATGGGAGACCTGGCCCACGACCCAGGCATGTGTCCTATCGAGCTGGCGACCCCTTGCTTCATGGGATGACACTCAACCAACTGAGCCACACAGGTCAGGGCTCCATCAGTCCTTCTTGCTCTCTGTGTCTATATATGCCCCACCATGGTTTCTTTCTTTTCCTTAAATTAAAAAAAGAGAGAGAGAGAGAGAGAGAGATAATACATGCACGATAAAATTAACCCGTAAATGGTTTTTAGGTGTTGTTTAAGCCATATTTATGAGGTTATACAGCCATCGGCACTAATTTCTGAATATTTGCATTACCCCAAAGAGAACTCTTACACGTAATAGCAGTCACTCGTTTGATCCCAGACTGTGCCCCCTTGTCTCAGGTTAGTGCTAATTTGTTTTTTGTCTATAATTTGTCTAATTCTGGACATATGAGGATTATCTAAGTGGATTCGTACAATATGTAGTCTTTTGCGACTGGTTTCCCTTAGCATGGTGTTTTCAAGGTTCATCCATATTGTAGCATGTATGAGTAATTCATTCCTTTTTATGGCCAAATAATATTCCATTGTGTGGATGTATCAGAATTTATTTGTCTATTCATCAATTAATGGAAATTTGAGGGTTTCTTTCTTTTTTGTTTTTTGTTTTGAGGGGTTTGGGGAAGAATTTTATAAGAGTTTTTTTGAGCCAAACTGACAATATATGCTGGGGAACAAGATCTCAAATGCTCCCCTTTATTTTTTGTTATGAATAGTGTTTCTGTGAACATTTGTGTATAGGTTTCTGTGTGGACTTATTTTCATATCTTTTGGGTTGTATGCATAGGAGTGGAATTGCTGAGTCATATGATAACTCCATGTTTAACCTTTGAGCAGGTCGTATTCCAAAGCTACTGTACCATTTTGCAGTCCCACCAATAGTGTGTGCGGATTCTGATTTCTTCATGTCCTTGCTAAATTTACTTTCGTTTGATTTTACAATCGTTATCCTAGTAGATGTGAAATAGGGTCTCATTATGGTCTTAATTTGCATTTCCCTGATGGTTAATCACGTTGAATGTTTTTTCATGGGCTTATTGGCTATTTGTATATATCTGTGGAGAAATGTGTGTGCAGATCCTTTAGGAAAGCTTTTAGATCAATGCCTCAGAAACTTTCTGAAATGGACTATAATCAGTTTGTAAAATACCATAAAACGGAAATGAAAGAAAAACCAAATATACAAAATGCAAGTCCCATTTGTTAGCGTCAACAGCAAATTGTCTTAGATTGCAGTTTCTAAATCCTTTGTCTTGGTTTTTGTATTTCATTGAGTACTGGTAGTAAGTACTGCACATCCTGCTCATTCTGTGGCTCTGCTTTAGATTACTAAAAGGCATTTGAAAATAGCGCAACTTTTTCAATGTTTGAACTTGGGGCAATTTCTTGATTCTTGTATTTTCTGCGCTTTCAGGTATGGCTCCCAATTCTAATTTGCTATTGAAATAATTTCACAGAGGGCTGTTTTTGAGGGTTGATGAAAGCAAATACTGTTTTATACAGATTTTAAACAAGCTAGTTAACATTTCATTGGGATAAGCTGGTGGGATACCCTTTGAGCAAAAGGTAACAGTACAAATTGGGCCAGAGCCAATAAGGATGGCCTTTTGAACCTCCTCCAGTTTTCCTCATAGGAGGTAAGCTGAGTGCTGATACTGTGCTTGTCAAAGGTGGTCTTCTGCTACATTTTTGGAAGCAAAGAGTTTACCACAAAGCTCTTACCAACCATGTTACCCCAAAATTCCAACATAATTATCTAGAAAAGTATGAAAAGTGTTCCTTGCCTGGCAGGAGTTTGTAATCTTGTAGAAAGAGAAGTTAGAATTCTGCTGACTGAAGTTGGAAGTATGTGTCATATTAATGGATGGGACTGTATCATTCTGGGTCCAATCAGGAAAGAAACCACAGGGTAATTTGAATAAGGAAAGAATTATTGACTCTAACAGGAGAATGGAATAATAAGGAATTACCTAGTAGGAAACAAATATAACTCTAAAGAACCTGGGAATGGCAGAAATAGAGGCCTCTGCTATCGCCAGGGCTGAGGTACAGCACACAGGGAAGAGCCATCCTTCCTCCAGGAGTTGAGATCCAGACCTTGTTGGAGAGAGCATGACTGTGGATCACTTAATGGCAGAGAAGGCATCGTGATGCTGTGTTGGTGGACCTGTGCTGGACATCTGCCCTCTAGGGTGCCAGGGAAAGCTGTTCACAAAGCTGAACCACAAGGAGAGTGGGGAAGCCCCTATCTGCTGGCCACCTTCCCCAGTAGAAGCCTGGGAGGAGGAGCCTGGCAAGCAAGTGCATTGAAACCAGGAAATAAAACCTCTTTTGCAGTGTCTCTCCTGCGCCCTCTACTGATAAAGTTTAACATAATGCCAGCTGGCAAAGGAAAAATACATTAAAGGTCCTAGATCCATTCTCAGCGTAGGCAAAAAGGATGAATTTGGAATTGAGAAACACTGAATTAAAAACTGGCATGGGAATGGTATTTAGTGTTCTAGGAGCTCAGAGAAGTAGAGATCATATTAGATTATAACAGTTAAGGAAGAAGTGGTTGCCTTGACTGGTGTTGCTCAGTGGGTTGGGCATCATTCTGCAAACTGAAGGGTTGCAGGTTCAATTTGTGGTCAAGGAGCATGGCCCTGATTGGTTCCTGATTGGAGGTGCGTATGAGGTAACTGATGAATGTTTCTCACGTCACTGTTTCTCTCCCTCCTTTTCTGTCCTAAAAATAAATAAAATCTTTATTTAAAAAGGAAGAAGTGGGCTCTGGCTGGTGTAGCTCAGTGGATTGAGTGCAGGCTATGAACCAGAGGGTGGCAGGTTCGATTCTCAGTCAGGGCACATGCCTGGGTTTTAGGCCAGGTCCCTGGTGAGGGCAGTGCGAGAGGTAACCACACATTGATATTTCTCTCCCTCTCCCTCTCTTTCTCCTTCCTCTCTAAAAATGAATAAATAAATAAAATCTTTTTTAAAAAAGGGAGAAGTGGTATTTTACAGAGCTCCTGTAAGATGAATAGGTTTCTTTCTAATTGAAGATGGCTTAATTGCCTTTCCTTACAAAACAGTACATGCTAATTTTATTAAAATTAGAATATAAATAAATATTTTTGTCTATCGTTTATATTGTAGAAACAAGGGAAAACCACTCAATTTTATTATCCATAAAGACACCAGTGTTAATCGCTTGATAAAATATTGCTAGTCTGTGGTTATAGTAGGGAGCGAAAGCTTTTTATGATGATGCTTGCTGCTGCTTTTGTATCTTTGTTTAGAGAAAAAAATGGCTTTGAGATATTATAATAATGCTAGATAATATAAACTAGCATTTTGAGGAACTTTCTATCTGTAGTGTTTATATGAGATTTATTTACATAACTACGGGGCGGGGGGTTCTAACATTGTTGTTTTATCTCAGAGCCCAAGGTGTGGAAGTAGAGGTCCAAAGAGAGGTTAAGGGGCCCCACAGTGTTATTTACATAACTTCTTTAAGTAGCATGTCAAATAGATAATCACTAGATCACTAGGCATTATTTTGGGGCTCTTACCATTAGGAAGGGATTTTCTGTTGAAATCACACTGGTGGAATGTTGTGTCTTACAAGTCCAGAATGCTTTTCTCTCCTTTGCTCAAAGATTTTCATATGAATGCTCCTCTCAGGAACAGGGTTATAGCAGATTTCACTTGGGGAAACAAACCACAAGCTGAATTTTGCCCTTGTGGTATAGGGACTAATGTCTTTCCGCAGATATCAAAGACTACAAGATCCTCATGAAGGAGAGACTTTATATAACTTTATCACTGTTCATTGGAGTTTACACTTTAAAAACTGGACAGTAATTCTAGAGGATGAAAACAAAGTTCTTGGGCATTAGCCTACAACTGGGTTCATATAAATGGTTAAGATATATAATGTTAGGCTGTTTTTCAGACTAGTATCAAGTCAGTACATAAGTAAATTGCTTGCTCTCCTGTTTTTGACAGATTTAAGGAAAAACTAAAACTTCAATATAAGTTTAGTTTTAAAACTTTTTAGGTACAGTCTTTGATTTAGAAATAGCCATCCTTCCTCTATATGAGCAGTTATATAGAAAGGTTTAGAATAGTGCTGTCCAGCGTGGTAGCCACTAGTACATGTGACTACTGAGTACTTGAAATCTATAACTGATACAACTAAGAAACTGAATTTTATTTTATTTTTTTAACTTTAATTCATTTAAATTTAGGTAGCTGTGTGTGGCTAGCATGGCCACCCATAATAGATAGCACAGTTTACAGAAGGGTTGTTCATAAGCAAAATATTGTAAAGAAGACAGACAATTTGAATATAACATTAGGAGCAAATTTTCATTCAGGGTTGGCCTGTCTGCATAATATAGCACTCCCAAATATCATAATTTAATACTGGGATTTTTTTTTCAGCATGTCATTGATGTAATTACAAAAATTTGACAGATAAATTTTTCTTTATCTTTTAAAATGCATATTCCCCAGTGATGTCTGTTTCTATAACTTTATTTACACATGTAGTCTTAGTTCATTTTAATTTGCATCTGTTGACATATGTGTGCCAAGCTATGTACTCTGTGCTGGAGGTGCAAAGATTAATAAAGTATAATTGCTGTTATTAGCAGTTCAATGAAGTTGGGATTAAGGGAGGAGTGGTGGGGGTAAAGGGAAACGTGTTCCCTTTTATAAAAAACCTCTGTCTACAATTTGATACTGTTTAGGAACATTCTTTTTAAAAACTTTTCTCACTTAAAAAAAATATTTTTCTTAAGTGAAGAGAGGTGGGTTTTTTTTCTTTTTTCCTCTCTGTCTCTGCCTATTTCATTTCAAACCCTCCCATAAGTGGAATGCAGCCTCTGCATTCTTCCCATCACAGCATACAGGAAGATGTGGCAGCCAGCTACTCTGGATCATTCAGAGTACTTCTGTGAGGTGAAGCCTACTTGCTGTCTGTGACTTACAGAAAGTACCTGGGCTATCCTTCCCCCACATTTTATCTGCGGAGACTGTGCTTTATATCATTTATCCAGTCACAGCCATGCTCTTTCACAAATCCTGTTCAAGTGTTAGAAGTGATCTCTGACTCCTCTGTACTCATGCACTCATTTAACCGATCTTTTTTGATTGCCTCCCATGTGCCAGGCTCTGTTGAACTATGAGAGGAAGTGAGGCATGCCACCTGTGGCCTGAGACAGTCAAGAGCCACATACACCCTCAGTTCCTCCTGTTTTGGTGGTAACTTATTAAGATAGTGGAACTTTAAGGTGGCAGCAGCCTCATCCTTGGCCGGGTAGCTCAATAGATAGGTTAGAGCATAGTCCCCAATAGGCCATGGTTGAGGATTTGATCCCCTGTCAGGGCACATAGGAGAGGCAACCAGTGAATGCGTAAATAAGTAGAACAACAAATAGGTTTCTCTCCCTCCCCGCCTCAAATCAATAAATTAAAAAAAAAAAAAAATGGCAGCAGCCCAGATCCCTAAATCTCCTTAAGGAGAACAGATAGCTAACTTCCTCAAGCTTAGTGTACAGTACAAATAAAACCTTTGTTGTGTTAACCATTGGGGTTTGGGAACATGTTTTTTACTGAGGCATAGACTAGCCTAGTCTAGCTTAGCCTTCCCAAGTGACTGTTTTCAGTCATTTGCTGTTATGACAAGTGCTATTATGAGTATTCTTATTATTTGCACATGTGCAAGAGCTTCTTGGATTTATACCGAGGATTAAAATTGCTGAGTTGCAGAATATATAGACAGACAATTGACTTTACAAGCTAATACCAATTGTTTTCTGATACAGTTGTAGTTGCACTTTACTCTCTTGCTAGCTGTGTATAAGAATCTCTTTGCTTGCCCTGGCTGTGTGACTCAGTGGATTGAGTGCCAGCCTGTGAACCAAAAGGTTGCCAGTTCAATTCCCAGTCAGGGCACATGCCTGGGTTGTAGGCCAGGTCCCTAGTAGGGAATGAGTGGGAGGCAACCACACGTTGCTGTTTCTCTCCCTCTCTTTTTCCCTCCCTTCCCCACTGTCTAAAAATAAACAAATAAAATAAAATAAAAAGAATCTCTTCGCTGTGCATCCTTGTTAACACTTGATTTTCATTAGCCTTAAATTTTGGCCATACAGAAGGTGTAAATGGTATCTGTTAATGAACTTAATTTACATTTTCACTTTTTCTTATGAGAGTGGTCATGTTCTTATCTGTTTATTCACTGTTAGTAATCTATGAAATGAATGTTTATATCATTTGGTTATTATTTGTTGGGTTGTGTGTCTTTTACTAATTTCTTTGTAGGAACTCTTTACATATTCTGTATACAGTTTCTACAATTACCTTTTGTTGCATATAGCTCCTCATTTGTGGCTTGTCTGTTCTATGGTATAGAATGTAGTCACATTTATCATTCTTTTCCTTAGAGTGCTGTCCCCCTCTGAGCTCAGAGGCATCACACTGATATTTTAAGTTTTAGAGAGAAACAGTATTCACATCTGTTGGATGCAGTGTGGACTCCTAGCTCTAGGAAGTTCCACAGTTTGCATTTGATTATGTCTATCTTTGTGAAACAGTTGGCTGAGAATGAAAGTATGAAAATCAGTGTGGCACAGAAAGTAAGGTTGGGCAGGGTCCAGGGTTTCAGATGTTCAGTATCCTTGCATTTTTGCGAGTATACATTGTTAAAAAATATCGGCCATCAGATGAATATTTCCCATTTATAAGTGATTAAGAAAGAAAGAAATTATTTTTTAATTGATGTGTATGCTTGTTAAAATAATTACTAAGTTTTTAGGACATGAATGAATACTAATGAAGTTATTCAGACCTAGCTAATAAATAAATGAAGCTGTTAGGAATTTCTGTTGGCCTGGAGCACTGTGAAGTAATTACTGAGAGTAAAGGAAGTAAGTTTGGGAATTTCTGTCCTAGGAACTTCATTTTTTTTTATGAATTAATGGTATTTTCCCCCTCCAATTTCATTTTCTAGTATACAGATTTCATTTGTTTAGTATACAAAAGTACAGTTGAATTTTGTATGTTCCTCTTCATTCTGCCAATTTGCTAAATTTTATTTATCCTAATAATTTATCATAGTTTTTGTTTGTTTGTTTTTGAAAGTAGCTGTATTAAAGCTGGGGACTATGATACAAGCCTGGGTCTCAGGTAGAAGCAACAGAAGAGAGCCCCTGTGGGCTGCTTTGGCTCTCCAGGAACGACACGGGGAAGAAGAGAGTCAAGGTGGGATTGCTGTCCCCTGATTGGAGAGTCAGCGAAAGGGGGGCTGTGGAGACAGGTTCAGGGGGTTAGCCCAGGACCAGCTGCTGCCACCCTAGTTGCAATCCTCGTGGGGACCCTCAGAGTTTAGGAGGAAGCAAAATTCACTTGAAAAGGAAATTCGAGTGGACATGCCCCAAGGAGGGTTTACCATAGTTTTTTTGCATTTTGTGGGCAGTCTTACTATATGCAATTAATGATCCCTGTTTCTTCTAATATAGCAAAATAATGGAGAAAAAAATGATAATAAATTCAGATTAAAAATTTTCAAGCACCTTTCTTGTGCTGTGTTCTCCCATCCCCACTCACTGTTAACAGTAGTAATTTAGGCATTCCATTTTCTAGGTGATTAAATCAGGGGACCTAAAGATGTGTGATTTGGCTTTCCATGTACAACTTGATTAATGGTAGTAGTTTATTTGCCTAAATTGACTAACATTTTTAGTTATAAAACAATTTGAGTTGATATAATGTATATAAACACTTTTTTCTTTAAAATATATTTTATTGATTATGCTATTACAGTTGTCCCATTCCCCCCCTTTATTCCCCTCTACCCTGCATACCCCCTCCCACCTGCATTTCCCCCCTTTACTTCATGTCCATGGGTCATACAATAAGTTCTTTGGTTTCTACATTTCCCACACTATTCTTAACCTCCCCCTGTCTATTTTGTAACCATTTATGCTACTTATTCTCTGTAACTTTCCCCCCACCCCTCCTACTCCTACTCCCCCACTGATATCCCTCCATGTGATCTCCATTTCTGTGATTCTGTTCCTGGTCTAGTGGTTTGCTTTGTTTGTTTTTGTTTTAGGTATGGTTAATAACTGTGAGTTTGTTGTTATTTTACTGTTAATATTTTTTATCTTCTTTTTCTTAGATAAGTCCCTTTAACATGTCATAGAATAAGGGCTTGGTGATGATGAACTCCTTTAACTTGACCTTATCTAATAAGCATTTTATCTGCCCTTCCATTCTAAGTGAAAGCTTTGCTGGATAGAGTAATCTTGGATGTAGGTCCTTGCCTTTCATGACTTGGAATACTTCTTTCAGCCCCTTCTTGCCTGTAAGGTCTCTTTTGAGAAATCAGCTGACAGTCTTACGGGACCTCCTTTGTAGATAACTGTCTCCTTTTCTCTTGCTGCTTTTAGGATTCTCTCCTTCATTTTAATCTTGGGTAATGTAATTATGATGTGCCTTGGTGTGTTCCTCCTTGGGTCTCACTTCTTTGGGATTCTCTCAGCTTCCTGGAAGTCTGTTTCCTTTGCCAGATTGGGGAAGTTCTCCTTCATTATTTTTTCAAGTAAGTTTTCAGTTTCTTGCTCTTCCTCTTCTCTTTCTGGCACCCCTATGTTTCAGATGTTGGAACATTTAAAGTTGTCCCAGAGGTTCTTAAGCCTCTCCTCATTTTTTGAATTCTTCTTTCTTCATTCTGTTTTGGTTGAATGTTTCTTTCTTCCTTCTGCTCCAAACGGTTTATTTGAGTCCTGGTTTCCTTCCCATCACTGTTGGTTCCCTGTAGATTTTTCTTTATTACACATAATAGCACCTTCATTGCTGCCTGGGTCTTTTTTATGCTGTTGAAGTACCCAGTGAGTTCTTGGAGCATCCTGATAACCAGTGTTTTGAACTGTGCATCTGATAGGTTGACTGTCTCTTCCTAGCTTAGTTGTAATTTGTAGCTTTGGCATGTTCTTTCATTTGGGCCTTTTTTTTTTTTTATTTCCATGGCCTGTTACATTGTAAGGGGCAGAGCTTTAGGTGTTCACCAGGGCGGGGCAACCCACATTGCTAGGTTGTGAGGCTGTATGTGGTGGGGGCGGGGTCCAGTAGGGAAGAGTGCCCCTTGCTCCACTCTCTGCTGGTTTTCAGTCACTTCCCCTACTACCCTCAAGCAAATTGCCCCTCTGGTATTGATTCCTGGGTAGGTGGGTTTGTGTACATTCTAGGACCCTGTGGGTCTCTCCAGCAAACTCTCCTGTGAGGCTGGGAGTTTCTTCCGCTGCTGCCTCAACCCCCACAGGAGTTTTCAGTCAGAGGCTTTGAGGCTTTATTTCTCAGTACTGGCACCCTGGGTTGCCTGGTCTGTCTCGCTCCCTAGCTGTTCCTCCCAGGTTATCTGTACATGAATGTGGGACCATGCAGTCCTCAATCCTCCACCTTGTCCAGTCCACCAGCCACAGCCTTGCCGTGCTTCCTTTCCCCCTGGGCTGCCCGTCTCTGCCTCTCCTACCATTCTGGATGAATATGCCTTCTTTAGTTCCTTGGTTGTTGGCCTTCCATATGGTTCAATTTTCTATCAGTTCTGGTTGTTTTTTGTTTTTAAATTTGTTGTTGCCTTTCTTTTGGTTGTGTGATAAGCCACAATATATCTACCTACGCCTCCATCTTGGCTGGAAATCCACAGATCTCTAAACACTTTTCTAGATGCTGTTTGGGAATAAAAAAAATATAAAATTAGTACTTCCTCACAAAGTAGAGTTCAATAGAGGAAATAATGATATATCATCAGAAAACTGTACTTGAACAACATTAAAAAAATGTTAAACAATTGTTCCTTGAAACAATCTGAAAAAAATAATGATGCATCATAGCAGATGTAATAATAGAGGCAAGCTCATGATCTGGTCATGAATATTTGCCAAATGTGTGATACATAGAAGAATGTAGAAAGTTCTTCTGGATGTCATAATCCCTAAAGGTTTAAGAGCAGAAGAAAATGTGAATTTTTAACCACTGCCAATTTACACATAATACTGTGTTTGGTGTTTTTGGTCTTTGTTCAGTTTAATTGTAAAACTAAATAAGATTCATGTGTTGTCTGCAAAGTGAAAAATACACGGATATAGTTACAGGCAATGGATTATTAGATTAGGTCTCTATGATATATATTTATTATAAGTAGTATATTTTACTGATGATTATATGTAATTTACAGAGTTCTAAAATCAAATATACAAAGCAAGATAAATTCAGAGAAGTCTAGCTTTTAGCTCAGTCCTCTTTATTTTGTTCCCTTTTCTCCCCAAAGTAACCATTTAAAAAAATTACGGTTTATCGTTCCAGTAAAAAAAGTATGAGTATTGATATATTCTCCAGCAGCAGCACCACCACCCCTTAAATAAGTGGTAGCATGTCATGCAGATATTTTTCCCCATATTGCATTTTTATTAGTAGAATATCATGAGACCCCCCCCTCCATGGCAGTATGTAGAATGATTTCCTCACTCATTTTTATAGCTTCATAATACTTCAGTATCTGATGTACCATAGCTAATTCAACAAGTCCCCTATTTATGACCATTCAGGATACTTCCAGTCTTTAGTTGTTTCAGGTAGTACTTCAACAACAGTTTAGTGTATGTGTCTGTTTGTATTTTTGCTAGTGTATCTTTGGAATGGACCTCTGCTCTGAAACACTATGTTATACTGCTTTCCTATGAAAGAAAAATAATAGATTATTTAACCTGTTCTCTTTTGGGGGGGATCAATATAATGCCCTAACTTAATTCCCTAAATCAATTTCCAGGGGTAAAATTAATATATAATGGAGAATAAAAGGAAAACTGTAATAAAATATACAGTGCCCAGCACAAATAATGCCCTTCTTTTTAATTACAAAATCTTTTATTATGAAATCATAAGCATGTAATTTTGTAACATAACAATATCACACTCAAGTACTCCAGATGACATTTTAGGTGAAATGTTCAAATTAAAACTGTAAGTTATTATACCCATATAATTACCCTCCCAATCACACTCATGCAGGTCTTACTTCTCCCGGACCCTGTATATTTCTATTTGCATATATGTGATCACATCTACTCTAAAAGTCATTTTGAAGTGATCGTAAGCTTATATCAATGCAGAGGCTTAGCCACAGTGCAATCTCAACAAGTATACTGCCATTGATGACTCAGCCAGCATGGGCATACTGCTTTTGGTGACATGATACTCCAAATGATGAATAAACTTCTTGGTAAAACTGAGCAAAACAAAGTACAAGTTCTTGGTTACATAGTTGTGTAATTGGAAAATTCAGTGTATTAAAACTGTGTAAAACATAGCTTTTATAAATACTAGTAGAATCCTTTTTCATTACAATTTGTGTTTATTTTTGCTTTCTCTCAGTTTCTTGATTAATTTTGCTAGAGGAATTTTACTAGTTTTATCTAAGACCAACCTTAGGCTTTAATCTTCTCTGTTGTACAATATAATAGTCTTCCATCCAGCAATTTCTGCTTTTATCTTATTTTCTGTCTTCTTACTACTTTCTTTGGGATTGTTTTGCTGTAATTTTTAGGGTTTTTTTTTTTTTTTTAAAGTAAAAATTTAGAACTGTAAGTGTCCTCAAGTGCTTTAGTTACATCCAGCAAGTTTTGTGTGGTAAACTGTATATAACATAAAATTTGCCATTTTGATTTTTTTTTTTTTTTAGGTGTACAAGTCATTGGCATTAAGTACATTCATGATGTGGAGCAACCATCACCACTATCCATTTCCAAAACTTTTTCATCATCCCAAATAGAAACTTCGTACCAATTAAACAGTAACTCCCCTTGTTACCCCCACTCTCAGGCCACAGTGACCTCTATCCTACTTTCTGTCTCTTATGAATTTGACCACTGTAGATACTTCAAATAACTGAAATTATACAGTAATTATCCTTTTGTGTTTGGCTTTTTTTTACTTAATGTTTTCAAAGTTCATCCTTGTTAGAGCATGCATTAAAATCTATTCCTTTTTAAAGCTGAACAGCAGCCCTGACTGGTTTGACTCGGTTGGGCGTCACCCCTGTAAAGTGAAAGGTTGCCAGTTCGATTCCTGGTTAGGGTAGGTGCCTGGGTTGCGGGTTCTGTCCCTGATTGGAGCATGTGTGAGAGGGAGCCGATCGATGTTTCTCTCTCACATCTATGTTTCTCTCCCTCTATCTTCTTCACTTCCCCTCCCTCTAAAAAAATAAAGCTGAATAGTACTCTGCAATATGTATATACTACATTGTTTATTCAGTCTTGCAAGTTTCGATACATAGTTTTTTATTCTTATTCACTTCTAAGTATTTTCTAATTTCTGTGATCTTTCTTTAACCACATAAGTTTTTTAGAGGTCTCTTAAGTTTCCAAATTCAGGGAGCTTTATCCTACTTATGATTTCCAACATAATTGATCTTTGTTAAAAGTATAGGGTAATTACAGTCTTTTCCAATTTTTTTGTATCAAAATGTTATTTCAACCTTATTTTTGAAAGAGTTTTCTTGAATTGGCAGTTTATCTTAGCAACTATTTCTCAATACACTGGATATTCCCGTGTCTCCTTGCTTTCATTGTTGGTTTCGAGAAGTAAGCTGAAGATCCAGCTGCCATGTCTGTGAAGTTTGCCCTTTTTTTCCTTTGATTTTTAAGAACTCTTTGCTCTTTGATATCCTTAATTTCACTATGATATATCTTCACTTTGGGCATAAATTACTTTTTATCCTGCTTTTTATTCATTAGGTTTCTTCAGCTTATGAATTTGTATCTTTCATCAGTTCTAGGAATTTCTCAGCTATTATCTGGTGAACCATTCCCTCGGTCATTCTATATTCTCCTCCTGGAACTCCAAATAGATGTTTCTTAGACCATTCACCCTATTCATCTTACTTCTCTTTCATATTTTCTGTTTGTCTGTGTCCTGCATTCTAGGTACTTTCTTCAGATACATCTCCCACTGCACTAATTCTCTCTTCTGCTGAGTCTCTGCTGCTTTTTAATTCAAATGTTGGGTTTTAATTTTCAGGTATTTTTTTCTTACTGAAAGTTCTGTATCATTTTTTATATTTGCTTTTTTTCTGCCTCCTCCTGCCGCTGCCAAAGCTTCTTAGAACATGCTGTGTCAGATCGTTGCACATCTGCTTCACCAGTCTGCTTTGGCTACTTCTCCTGCATGGTACCTTTTTGTCTTTTCCTATGAGGTATTCCTTTTCTTAGAATTTTATATTTGGGTATTATTTGAGGCTTGTATTGAAGTTGTTTTCTCCCAGGGAGGCTTTATATTTATATTTCATTCTGCTATTCACTCGGGAGTGCTACCACATTCGATTAAACCTATTTGGGATTTTTTGGGGATATCATAGATGGAATAAGTTCAGATCATAAATGTGCATTTTGTTACAGCTTCTCAGATTTTTTCCCCCTTTGTCGTTATCATTGGGATTAAAATACTTAAGGTTTGCTTGTTTCCTCTGCCCAGAGGGATTTATTTCTGATTTATTTTTATATAAGACCTTTTAGGTCCTATCCCTCTTTTCTTTAGGAATACTTGGTGGACTTTTCACCTCTCCCCTGTGAGAACTATCAGAGCAGAAGTTTATGGTCCCCAGAGTTTAGCAAACTAAACTCTATTTGGGGAACATAAAGTGTTATTCCTCAAGAATAACTGCATTAGGAAATTGCTTACTCTCTTGTTCCTGGTTTCACTTTGCTTTGGGGGCTCTATGGAAATATTCTTTCATCTTAACTAAGTTATCCGTGCATTTTTTTTTAAATTAGTATCTGTATATTTTTAAAGATTTGATGTTATCCAGTCCTTCCTTTATTTGAGTGGGAATCAGAGTTTCCTTTCATTTTTCTTCTTTATTCTTTACTAGTTACCCCAGTTGTGTTTTCTACATCTCTTCCCCACTTGCCCTTTTTTCCTTTCTGGCTTTGCTATTAATAGGCCTCACGTTGTGGGCATTGCCATCAAATAAAAACATTTTCATTCTAATGTGTGAATTTCCCTTTTACAATGTGTGTTGTCTGACTTAAAGTGATTTGGGATTTTTTTTAATCTGAGATATTTTTATTGCTGCTTTTGCTCTCAAAGGCATTTGAAGCTTTTTTGGAAGAGAAGGGAGGGTAAAAGGCCAGCAGTGTTGGAGGTCTCATAGTTTATTGAAAGATTGGTAGACATCTTATCAAATAGTGTTGCATTATTACATTCATATGGTATTGAAAATTAAGGTCCATTTGCTTGTATAAAAGCAGAAAACAAATGGTGCTTTTAAATCATGCTTTTCAGTAGTACATGATTTGTACTTGGAGTACCATAGTTGATCCAACTAGATTATAATAAATTTAGTCATTTATACAGGTTGGACTGACTGGTTCCAGACACCACTCCTTTTTGTATTTCTGTTGTATATTTAGCTTCCCCTAGTCTCCTTCAGTAGACAATCGAGGAATTGTTTGTCTTTGAGTTGTGTCACAATTAAACAATGGGCCTGTTAGAAGAGTACAGTGTGTTTTGGGCATACTTTTTGTTTGGCCGACTTGTTTTTCACTGAAGAGGAAAAAAAGTAAAAAATGTTTGAACAAATTTGGAGAGAGGCACTACTTAATTCATTTGTCCTTTTCTTATAAAACATTTTTGAGTAATGATAGAACAAAATATAGGTAAATCAGTACTTTATCATGAATTGATTTTGCATTCCTTGTTTCTAGCTAAATGTAATATGTAAAAAACCTTATCATATCCTCATCTGGCACTTTTTAGGCAGCTAACACCGTCAGTAGAAACAATACACAAAAACACACACTGCTTTATGGAAAAGGATTGAAGACTAAGGCCATGAATTGGTTGTTAGGGGAAAACTCTAAACCATTCCTTGCCCAAATTTTTTAATATAGGGTAGTTGATATGTTGTGTTAGCGAAATGCTCTTTGAAAAGAGAATAAATTCGGGAAATGTAGTATTTCATGTGTGTACCATGAAATCACTAAAACCTACTGCTTGATGCATGCAGTGATCTGCGTTGATCATTGTAGGAGATAGTAAAATAGTATAGCAGTAGTGACAGTAGTAATAGTGATAATAACAGTAGTAGTAGTACAGTCCCTGCCTTTAAATTGCTTGAAGCGTTGGAGGAAGGACACCTAAAGTTATAATTAATGATGCACAGTTAGAATTCATTGCTGAAAAATGGTCCAGTATATTAACATAATTAAGAAAAATCATATGATTAAGAATTGTTAGTAAATTTGAATTCTAGTCTTAGTTTTGATAGTAATTAGATTTGTGTGACTTCAGGCAAACCGCTTCCTTTTTGGTGCATCAGTTCCTTTACATATAAAATAAGGAAGATGGACTATATAGATTCTAATCCTTTTCCACCTTACTCTCTGAATTTATTTTTCTGTATAACTTGCATTCGGAGGACATGAGGGGTTGTTTTAAGAAGGTATAGACAAACAGGAATGACCTTGCATAGGAAATGATTTTAACTGACACTGAAAGATTTGGTTGGACAAAGAAAAGGATGAAGAAAATTTGAGAATGGGGAAATGTATTCACAAGGATGATTTAGGCCAGGAAAGACTTTGTTATATTTGGGGAACATGAAGTGTAGGATTTGTGTAATGCATTCAGATCAAATCAGATTGATTCAGTAGTAAATGTCCCTAAATGCCAGAGTTAATTCCTCAGTCTGATGGTTATGGGTAGCTGTGTGTTTAGCCAATTCTGATTCTTCTCTAAACAAAAACTGAGTGCATAGAAACTCTTTAGAAAGCCAGTTAGAGCTTCTTCTAACCTCTTCCTCTGCATAGCAGGTGAAGACATAGAGACTAGTAAGGGAAACCCTGAGATGAAGTGATGAATAATAAAAGTCTTCAGCTAAGCTGATGGCTGAGGAGTCATCAATGGTGTATCAAGGATCATGCTTACACTAAGTTTTAATCATTTATGAGGCAAGTAACTTAGAATTGTTGCTATCAGATTTTTCATCTCGAGTAATTTCAGGAGGGACATCTGTGACTCATGTTTAGTGTGAAATTTGGGTTTCATTTCAGTGATGTTGCCTACAGAGTATATTATGTTCATTGGGATTTCTTTGAGAGATAAGCTAACTCAACTTTTTAATATACAGTCACCAAGAAGAAAGTTCTGAAACAGACAACATATTAACTCCTCTTTGGTTCTATTGGACTGAGTTTCTGCAGAAAATAAAAAGGTACTATGCAGTATATTAAAATAGAACAGTAAAGGGACAATTTTTTTTTTCGGAGTGGGGGATAACCAAAGTATATAAGGAAAGGCTGTGTTCTGAAAGTTGCCATATAAGGTCATCTGCTTAGCATTTGGTGGTGTTTTTCATTTAAATAGCGGTTAGTCTATCTGGCTAGCCCACAGCATGATGATTTTATTGATACTTGTTACAAAAAACAATATAGTAAATACCATTGCACATATATAGATTTTCATCCATGTTAAAGATTTGATTAGGTTTTGTGCCCTAACTTGGTTATCTAGCCATTGGTTACTTTTCCTATATTAAAGATATGTTCTGGGTTTGATTCCCACTCAGGGCACATACATGCCTGGGTTGCAGGCCAGGTCCCTGGTGAGGGACCCCCAAAAGGCAACCACACATTGATGTTTCTCTCCCCCTCCTTCTCCCTCCCTTCCCCCCTCTAAAAATAAGTAAAATCTTAAAAAAAAAAAAAAAGAAGAAGAAACAAACAAACAAGAAATAAAAATATGTTCTATAGAGTATAGGGTGAAATAACTGGGTCTTTTGCCACTTCAATAAAATATCAGAAAGAATTGGGAATATGAGGGTGAGGTATGGAGCTGGGGTTCTCAAAGTGTGGTCTCTGGTCTGTGGGGTCAAAACCTGTTTTCATAATAATACTAAAACATCTTTGCCTTTACACCCTGTTGATATTTACATTGATGGTGCAAAAGCAGTGGTGAGTTCAACTTCCTGTACTTTAACACAGAGGAAGACATTGGCCATTGGGCTGTAGTTTTTTTTTTTTTTGTTTTTGTTTTTTTAAGCCATGTTCACTTAAGAATGCACTTCAGGCTGTGCAGCTGTCCGCTGCAGTGGCCATGTCCCTTGTGTGTTGAATACTTCCTGCTGCCCACTAAGCACATAGCAAAGCAGCCCCTGCCCCAATCCCACCCCCACAGTTCTTTCCTCTGAGGAACTTGTAAGCTTGAAGAGGGCAGGCTGCCCAGACAGTGCCCTGCCTTCTCTGAGGTAGAGTGGTGACTGTGGCCCCAAAGAGGGGGCCAGTAGGGAGGACTCAGAATGGAGAGGGTCTGTGGCAGCCATCCCTTTCCTTCTCCCCTTTGTCTCCTCTCCGTCAGACAAATGCTTTGTCACTGAGTATGGCTTTGAAAGGCCTCTTTTCTCCACTGGTGCCAAAAGTTCCATTGCAGCTTTTACCGCCTCTCTGTATGGTTTGGGGAATTTATTTTTCCCATTGTAAAAGAACAGCCATTAGCAGGCTCCCATGTTTGTTGTCTCACCTCACTGTGAGGGATTTGCTAGTTTTAATTCACATTGGTTCCTGTGAGCTTTTGATTGTCTGAAGTGTTTCCCCCAGAACTGGTTCAGGACGTTGGTGTCATCAGGCTGATACTTGCTTAGTGACTCCAGACTAATTAATTTATTGGACAGAGGTAGTAGTAATTATTTTAAAGATAAAGTGATTAAGTGGGGACATTTATAAAGTTAATGTTTTATATTTTATTTTTCATACATGTTTGAAGTGCAAACCTGTGACAGTTCCATTTGTAGGACAAGTTGACATGCCCATCCCAGCATCGTATGCTATCAGGACATTTTTGATGATGGAATTTTAATTAGAGAGCGCTGGAGGATGAATTTTTTAAAAAATGCACTTGAAACAATGAAATTGCTCATTTTCTTTATATCTCTACTTTTGAGTTCACTTTTGTAATATTTATGTGACAAAATGGGAAGTACTCATAAGGCAGTTACAAAGTAAGAAGGGTTGTCTTGCAGCAAACGACTTCACTGATTGACCTAAACTACCCCTTTTTAATGGAATACCATTTTTATTTCAAAGAACAACTGTCCCACAAACTCTGGTTGTTTAGGTATTTGGCAGACATTTTCTCAAAAACAAAGTGATTTAAGTTTTCAGGTGAAAATTAGAATTTTAGAAAACTTTTATCTACTTTCTTGAGTTTGCCAGTTTCCCAGTGCTTACACTTTTCTGATATCAGTGATGATATTAATTAATGTGATTTTCTTTTTAAAAACAAAAACATTAGTATCACCACTGATGTGATGATAAACATATGGAATGTCTTCATAATTTGATGAACCAATATTTTCCAAATAATCAGTTTCTCACATTATAAAATTCATGCCTGGGTAAAAGATTCATTCAAACTGCAAGTAAAGTTAATGCATTTAATGTAACTGAGTACAAAAAATTTTATTACTGTGGTTTCAGATTCCACAATTAACTTTTAGGAAGGTTGAATTTGGGGTAATATCAAAGAATATTTACAATTATCTGAAAGCTAATACTTTCTTTTAAATTTTTAATTAAAAATACTTCTTTTTAGCTACGAATCTATGTAAACTAGATTTTCTTCATACATTTCAACCAAAATATAACAATAAATTGAATGCAGAAACAGATAATGAGAATTTGACTGTCTTCTCCTAAGCTAGACATTTAAAAGATTTGCAGAAATGTAAAATAATTCCACTCTTCTCAAATTTATTTCATTTTTTTATTGTTCATAAAAGCATCATTTATATTTACATGTAATGGGTTTATTTTTTAATGAAACAAATATTTAACTTATTTTAATTCTACATAAACAAAAATTATTTGGGATTCTCTAATATTTTTAAGAATTTTAGCCCTGGCTGGTATGGCTCAGTGGGTTTAAGCAGTGGCCTGCAAACCAAAGGGTCATCTGTTCAGTTCCCAGGCAGGGCACATGCCTGGGTTGCCAGCCAGGTCCCCTGTGAAGGGTACGCAAAAGGCAGCCACACAATAATGTTTCCCTTCTTCTATTTCTCCCTCCCTTCCCCTCTCTCTAAAAATAAATAAATCTTTTTTTTTTTTTAAATAATTCTTAAAGGATCTTGAGGCAAAAATGTTTTTAGAAGTGCTACTTTGAAGAAACAAAGTGTCTTTTCAAATGCATGTGTTGAGAACAGATTGATAAAGAGCATGCATGACCTAACTTAAAATGAGTATGTGGATTATGAACTCTTGGAAAACTGGGTCCTCTTTTGTGTTCTCCAGCTTCTAGCATAGGATCTTACAAATAATAATAGTCATGATAGTAGAAGCAGCAACATTCAATTTTTTATTAATTCATTTGATTTTATGTTATGTAGTAACTATTAATTCCTTATAAAATTGAGATATAATTTACATAGGTGAAATTTACCATTTTAAAGTATACAATTCAGCGAGTGGTTTTAACATATTTTCAAGATTGTGCAACCATTACCAATGTCTAATTCCAGAACATTTTCTTTCCCGCAAAAGAAACTCCACACCCATCAGCGGTCACTTCCCATTCCCCTTACCCCCTAGCAACCACCATTCTACTTTCTCTATGGATTTACCTATTCTGGCTATTTCCTGTAAATGGAATCATGTAATATATGGTTCTTTTCATGTCTGGCTATTCACTTAACGTTTCCAAGATTCATCATGTTATAGCATATATCAGCTCTTCATTCTTTTTTATGGCTGAATAATATTCCATTATGTGAATAAACTATGCCTTGTCTTTCTGTTCACATATTGGTGGGTATTTTGGTTATTTCCATCTTGTGCCTGTTAAGAATAATGCTGCTATGAACATTTATATACAAGGGTGGTTGGGGTTTTTTTTATTTGTTTTTCAATTTTAATTCTTCGTAGAGGGAGGGAGAAAGAGGATGAGAAACATCAATGTGTGGGGGTGCCTCTCACGCACCCCCAACTGGGGACCTGACTTGCAACCCAGGCATGTGCCCTGGCTAGAAATCAAACCGTTGACCCTTTGGTTCATAGGCTGGCTCTCAGTCTACTGAGCCATACCAGCCAGGGCTGTTTTGTTTGTCTTTGATTAATTTTTTAGGGAAAGAGGAGAGGGAGAAAAACGATGATTTGTTGTTCCACTTATTTATGCATTCATTCATTGGTTGATTCTTGTGTGTGCCCTGACCAGGGATCAAACCCCCAACCTTGGTGTATCAGGATGATGCTCTAACCAACTAAGTTACCCTGCCAGGGCTGTTGATGAGTTTTTGTGTGGATGTATGTTTTTGGTTCTCTTAGGTGTATACTGGGAGTAGAATTGCTAGGTCATGTGGTAGGTAACATATTTAACTTTTTGAAGAACTTAGTAATTCATTTTTTAATAGACGTGTTATTTGGGAATAATTTTAGATTTACAGAGAAGTTGCAAAGTTAGTAGATTTCCTGTATAGCTGTCACCCTTTGTCCCCTAGTGTTAACATTACATGAACCATAAAATGCACGTCAAAGCAAAGAAGCCAGCGTTGTTAGTACATTATTATTAACTAAATTCTAGATTTTATTTGGATTTCACCAGTGCCTTTTTCTGTTTCAGGATACCACATTGTCATGTCTGCTTAGACTTCTCTGCCCTGTGACAGTTTCTCAGTCTTAATTCATTTTTTTCATTTTTCATGTCCTTTACAGTTTTGAGGAAACTTGTCAGGAACTTTGTTGAATGTCCCTCAGTTTGAGTTTGCTGGTGTTTTCCCCATAGTCAGACTGGGTTACAGATTTGGGGGAAGAATCTCACAGAGGTGAAGTGTGCTTCTTTCTCATCACATTAGGTCAGGGGATGAGTGATACTAACATGACTTATGTTAACCATATCACTTGATTAATGCAGTTGTGACAAAGAAAAAAACAGTTCTGTGGAAAATCTCACAGGATGATCTGATCATAAATTCCTAACTGGACAGGTCATGTTGAGTAGTCACGCCCCAGGCGTATAACTTTTTAGTGAAAGACTCATCTTTGCCTTAAGTAAGCCCTGTTGTTTCTGTGCATTCTCTACAGGTTTGATGTTTGTTACAACGGCACACTGTCAGATTTTTCCACTTTGAAGTTATTTTTCCCTTCCCATGTTCTTTGGAAATGAGTCACCAAGTCCAGCCTACACTCAAGTGTGGAGGAAAGTTAAACTTTAACTCCCAGAGGGGGGTTATCTGCATGTACTGTTTGTAATTCTTTTGTAAGGAAGATTTTCTCTCCCATCCCCAGTTTATTTCTTCATTTATTTGTATTAATACAAATTATAGAGATTTATTTTATTCTTTGGGTTGTAATCCAGTACCGCTTTATTAGTTCTGTTGCTCGTATCATTCCAGCATTGCCTTTTTGGAAGTCTTTTCTGTGTGTTTTGACATGCCCTTATCCTTTTCAAGTATTTCCTTACCTTCTGTCACTATGAGATGCTCTAGGCCAGTGATTTTCAGTTGGTGTGTTGCAAGAATTTTTAAAACATGTAAAACATGCAGTATCTGACTATTTAGTCAGGGGCACTGATGTCTGTTTTCTTTGATTGTCAAGTAAAAACATGATAATAGGGAACACAACAATAGCCATCCAGTGTGAATGAATCAAAACCATATTTTTTTCCTCAGATCAGCAAAAAATATAATTTTTGATGTGCTGCTGAATTTTAGTAGTTTATGTGTGCCATGAGATGAAAAAGGTTGAAAATTGCTGCTTTGGACTCATCTTCTATTTTTTGTATCCTCGTCCCAGAACTATCTGTTTCTCCAAGGAGCCCTGAGTCACTCACTGTTAAGTAAATTGTCCAAGGTCACACTTAAATTAATGATAGAACCAGGATTCAAATCAAAACAATCTGATTTCACAACTCATGCTCTTAACTACAACACTAGACAACACACAGCTGAAGGTACATCAGCAGTTTCTAGTCATGTTCCATCTGTGAGCCAGCCTTGTGGATAGAATTTGTAGTCAGTTTACACCAAATAATTACTGTACCTTGACAACTTTATATTGTTTTTTTTTAACCACAATTGTAAAAATTACTGATAACTGTTAATATTTAGGTGCATTTCCTTCTATATATGCATGCAAATGTATTTTGAAATTTTGTTATATTATCCTGAGTTTAAATTTGATAGGCATTAATATAGGTGATAGTTGCTCAAAGTGTGACTGGAATCTGATCCTGTCATTTCTATTGTCATCACTGGTGATAAAGATGAAAGTGAGCTGCTCTAGGTTTATCTATTTTGTCTTAATGCTATGGCCACATAAGAGATAAAAACATCTGTCTTGATTTATCACTTTATCAAATAATCCTCAAAATATTGTTACTAAGCCTTCTCTTTCTTCCATTTGTAGAAATAGATAACTCCTATCTGGTAATACACACCTGACAGCCCACACACCCTTAAGGACAGCCAGTCACACCCTGCTCTCATCCCACCCCCAAAACAAAACAGACCCCACGGGATAGGACCAGCTGGTTTGGAATTGTCCACCTTCTTAGATCTCACCTCCATCTCTCTCTTGACTACCAGTAATTTCATTTCACTTCAGGCAGTCTTTCTCACACACAAACATGAATCTTTTTTGATTCCCCTTCCCCAGCCCTTCTGTAGTAGTTATTCCCAGAAATGTATGTTTTCCCCCTTCACCTTCTCTCCTTCTCCTTTTGTAGGCTGAAAACTAACTGTCGTTATGGCAGATAAAATACACAGCAGTTCTAGTGGCACAGCCTGTCAAAGAAAACAAAAGCTGTAAGATTGGGAGTAGAAGTAGGTACAATAATGTCTTCATTCCTCAGTGCTTCCCAAATTATACCTGCTTTTCTTTGGGTAGTAGCATTCACACTAAATTTTAAAAAACAATTTTGTTTTTTAACTTTATGTAAATACAGTTGGCATACTTGGTCATTGTATATATTACAAAGTTTTCACTTACATGCATTAGATAACTTTATAATAAATGAGGATCTAATTACCAATCAAAACCTTGTTTAGTGGAAAAGTGTGGTGTTTCCTAAAATACGTTGTTTTGTATCAGAGTTTGTCTGTAAATTAGGCATCCCCTCCCCTTAACTGATTTTAAATGTGCATAATCTACTTTTTTATAGATATATATATATAAAACAAGGTTAAAGTTTCCACTGAATTAGCCTTGTATGTGGCTAAGGGGGGGTTACTTGACTGCCTGGAAAGGGCATCACAGGATGATAGACCCTTGGGATGTGGCCATACTCTGCTTTTTAGCCAAGCTCTGGATTTACTTTTGTCAGTCTTCCAAGTGGATTGAGTTCTATGACCCTCTCTGCAAACTCGCAAGGGACTGACTAAGGTGTGTTGTTGGAATGTCAGATTTTCTGAGAAACCAAATATTGCATCAGTGGCACATTTGTATCCTTTAGGAAAGTTTATATGAATGGTAAGTTGTAATCACAAGGCTAGTTAGTGGTCAAGGAATCAGATTCCCAGGTGGGGGGAGTTGGTTGATATATTTAATAGCAAATGTCCTATCTCTGTCTCCTATAGAAATGGAGACAGACCAAAGATATATCCTTTTGTTACTGAGCAGACTGGGGCCGTTGGTGGGGTGCCTTGGTGAATGACCCAACAATTAATGCTGGAAGGAACAGGTCTTTATTTGCAACTTTCCAACCTCGGAGGAGCTTAGACCACCTCAGCTTGGATCCCTCCTTTCCCAGGAGACCTGGCACTTCCCATGCTCCCCACCAGGTTTAAAAGCCAGAAGCCCAAAAAGAAGAAGTTCCCTATTTCCTTTTCTTAAGCCAGTTGCGCAAATAGTTCTCTGGTCCCTCTGGAGGGTACCAAAGTCACTATCCTCACACAGCAGCTCTCTCCTGCAGGATCTGGGGTACGTGTTCATGAGCCTCCATTTAATAGACCAGAAAAGCAGGTGCCATGTTACTCTGGATTGTGGTGAAACTCAGGAAAGGCACAGGTCTTGATAGTCCAGCTAAAATCCAGGTGCAGCAGGACAGGATCTTGCAAGGAAGTCCTTGGTGGCTTCAGAGTCAACTTGAGCAGGTGCAATCATAGCAGCATCATAGCAGCAGCATCTTCTTCCTTATAAGTTCAGGCCGTGTGGCCTCCTTCCTCACTATAAACTACATAGCTGCTTGTTTACTTCTCCCTTCTCACTGCTCTCTTTCAAATCACATGGTCATGCGTAAGAATGGCTGCTGCACTTGAGTTTAAGTCCTCACCCTGCACCTCCTTCATAACCCCATTTTCGACTTCTCCCACGATAGGCTACATCTGCGTTCCCATATTTTCTGCCTTCCTCCAGCTGCTAACCACCTCTAGCTCCTCCAGCTACATCCTGAGTCAAAGTCACTCCCATCTCCCTAGCAGCACAGCTATTCAACGTTAACACTGGCCAGCTGTTACTGATATGCAGAGTACCTCTCAACTGTTCCTCCACTTCCTTATTTCCTCATCCCCAGGCAAGTCCGTGGAGGTTTGGGGATTTGGGGTTGTTTTTTTTTTTCTCTCCCTCTATTCCTGGGAGCTTCTCAGCCTACACCCTGTTCTGAACCTCTTCCACATCTGTTGCACTTTGGCTGGTTAGGAAATAGCCTTCCTCTTTGGAAATCAATGTCTCTCTCTCTCTCTCTTTTTTTAAGACTTATGTTGTCTGTTTTCATTAGAAAACATTTACTCTTAAGTCAATTGATTAGATGAGTCTTTTGATACATTAGTGTCATCGTGTCCTCTAATGTGGACATGGCTTTTCAGACATTCCCTCAGCATTCACTAACTTTGTTAGGGGAGGTTGCCTATACTTCATGGATGACCAGTTTCATTTCTTACTCTTTGAGTTTACAGAGCTTGCATGTTTCACTCTAAATGGATAACATTTTCTAATTCAAAGTTGGGGAGGGGATTATTACTGTTTTGTGCTTTGTCCCTACTATTTTTTACCTTGTTATTAACTATAAGTTTTTGCCTATTTGTTTCAGGCTGTAACTATAAATCTGAATCATGTCTGATAACGGAGAATTGGAAGACAAGCCTCCGGCTCCTCCTGTGAGAATGAGCAGTACCATTTTTAGCACTGGAGGCAAAGACCCTTTGTCAGCTAATCATAGTCTGAAACCTTTGCCCTCTGTTCCAGAGGAAAAAAAGCCCAGGAATAAAATCATCTCTATATTCTCAGGCACAGAGAAAGGTAAGTAACTGAAGTTGTTGCTCAGCTGACTTGTTACGTCCTCTCCTTCATTTTCGGAGACTTGGGCTATAGTCATGGCTTCCCAGCATTAATGAAATTTGTGGTATTTCAGAAACACCTACTATTATAAGAATGGTAATAAGAGAGTCCACAGTCCCCTGTCTAAAATCCCTGGAGCCAACTGTGTTTTGGAATTGAGGTTTTCTGATTTTTGAGTAGTACTGTTGTTTTATCATGTGTTCTGTAATGCCCACAGAAGCGTCTGAGGCATCACTCAGCAGTCAGCATGTTAACATATATTCATTCAGCAAACATGAGTCTAGTCCAGGGTTTCTCAACCTCAGTGTGATTGCACACAGTGAAAGAGTTGTTTCATGAAACTTTTGTTTCAGTTATATGTTCAGACATGCCTCTTTTAATCCTCACCTGAGGATATGTACATTGATTTCAGAGAGAGGAAGGGAGAGAGAAAGGGAGAGAAAAACATCTATTGGTTGCCTCTCACGCACACCTGACCAGGAATCGAACTTAACAACCTTTTGGTGCATGGATGGTGTTCCATCCAACTGAGCCACCCAGCCAGGGGCCGGGCATACCTCTTTTTATTTTGTTTCCCAGATACTGCTTTTTTTAGAAATTGAAGGTTTGTGGCATCCCTGCATTGAGCAACTCTATCCGCACTATTTTTCCAACAGCATTTGTTCATTTTGTATCTACGTGTCACATTTTGATAATTCTCACAATATTTCAAACTTTTTCATCATTTGTTATGGTGATGTTGTTGGTGATCTTTGATGTTACTAACCTAATGGTCTTGGGGTGCTACAAACCACACCTGTGTAAGATGACAACTTAATAGATAAATGTGTGTATTCATATTAGTTGTTCCACCATCTCTCTCCCTCTCCTTGGGCTCCCTAGTTCCTGAGACACAACATTATTGAAATCAGGACTAGTTATAACTTCACAATGGCCTTTTCATGTTCAAATGAAAGGAAGAGTTGTATGTCTGTCACTTTAAATCAAAGCTAAAAATGGTTAAGCTTAGTGGGGAAGGTGTATCAAAACCTGAGATAGGCCAAAAGCTAGGCCTCTTGCGCCCAACAGTTAACCAAGTGGTGAATGCAAAGAAAAAGTTCCTGAAGGAAATTTGAAGTGTTAGTCCAGGAAATATATGAATAAGAAAGTGAAACAGCCTCATTGCTGATATGGAGAAAGATTTAGTAGTCTGGATAGAAGGTCATACTAGCCAAAGCCTAGTCCAGAGACAAGCCCTAACTCTCTTTACTTCTATGAAGGCAGAGAGGGGTGAGGAAGCTGCAGAAGAAAAGTTTGAAGCTAGCAGAGGTTGTTTCATGAGGTTTAAGGAAAGTGTCTCAATAATAAAGTGCAAGGTGAAGCAGGAAGTACTGAGGTAAAAGCTGCAGCAAATTCTTCAAACGATCTAGCTGAAATAATTAATGAAGGTGGCTACACTAAACAATGGGTCTTCAGTGTAAATGAAACAGCCTTATATTGGAAGAAGATGCCATCTGTAGGACTTTCATAGCTAGAAGAAGTCAATACTGGCTTCAAAGGATAGGCTGACTCTCTTGTTAAAGGCTAGTGCAGCTGGTGACTTTAAGTTGAAGCCAATGCTCGGTTACCATTCCGTAGATCTAGGGCCCTTAAGATTTATGTTGAATCTACTCTGCCTGTGCTCTCTAAATGGAACAACAAAGCCTAGATGGACAGCACACCTGTTGACAGCATAGTTTACTGAATGTTTAAACCTACTTGTTGATACCTACTGCTAAGGAAAAAAGATTCCTTTTAAAATACCACTGCTCATTGATAGTATATCTGGTCACCCCAGAGCTCTGATGGAGATGTACAATGAAGTTAATGATGTTTTTAATACCTGCTAACACAACATCCGTTCTGCAGCCCATGGATCAAGGAGTAATTCTGATTTTTAAGGCTTAGGATTTAAGAAATACATTTTGTAAGTCTCTAGCTGCCATCAATAGTGAGTCCTCTGATGGGTCTGGGCAAAAATAAATTGGAAACCCCTTGGAATGGAGTCACCATTCCAGATGCCATTAAAAACATGTGTGATATACCCTGGCAGGGTAGCTCAGCTGGTTAGAGTATTGTCCCGATATGTCAAGGTTGCAGGTTCAATCCTCAGTCTGGGTACATATGAGAATCAACCAATGAATGCATAAATTAAGTGGAGCAACAAACGATGTCTGTGTCTGTCTATCTCTTTCACTCTCACTCTTCGCCCTCCCACTGTTGTACAGAACAGAGGCCAGGGGGCAGGGCACGATATACTATTACCAAAAGTACCGCCCCGCGCCCCCCCCCCACCCCCGTTCGTTATGTCTGCTGCCAGAGGAAAGACATCACTCAATGCCAGAGATTTGTGAAAAGGAAAGGAAATGTTTATTTAAAGCTATACAGACTTAAAGTAGTGACCTAATGTCTTCATTGAAATATCAAAGTCCTTTAGGATACTCATAGATGCACACAGTGCTTCCTTCTCCCTCTTCCCTAATTTGGGGTACTGTATCTCAGGAAAAGAAGTAGAAGTCTGTGATTCAGGCTCTGGGCAGCTGCGTGGTCCTCTCTCCACCAAGGCTGCGGGGAGGTCTCCACTCTGCCAAAGCCGTGTGGCGGTTCTCTGCTAAAGCTGCATGGCGATTCTCCCGCACAGGGCTGCAGGAGTCCCCATTCTGGCCAAAGCTGCATGGTTCTCCCTCAGTGGCTGCCACATCTGGGTTTAAATCTCCATACCAGTCTTCCTCTGCAGCCCCATTTCCAACTCTTCCCACAATCGGCTACACTTGCCAGCACTCTCATATCCTTCCAGCTTTACTGGGCTGCCATAGTGGGTCCCGGCAGGCGTGGCTCCATGGCGTGGCTCCATGGCGTGGCGCCAATCGTCTCCAAGCTCTCATGCAGGTGCAGTAAAAGGGGAATTGCCTCCCAGTTACATCTTGGGTGGAAGTCACTTCATCCCCCTGGCTCAAAGCTAGACCACAGCTATTTAACATATCTATGCAACCAGTTAAAGGTTATAGATATGTTAAATGACCATGCCAGAGGTTAGCTGCAAAGCTGTTGCTATGCAAAACAGTTCTCAATGGCCCTGCTCCATGTGTCCCTTTCTCCCAACTCACACCTGTGCTGGGGGGTGGCGTGGGGTGGGGGTGGGGAGGACATCCTATATATCTTTCTAATATTTCCTGGACACCTTGAGTCCTGCACCCCATTCCAAATCCCTATTTGGGGTTCCCCCTCTTGGCTGCACCCTGTTACACCCCTGCAAGTCAATAAACATATCCTTGGCTGAGGATTAAAAAATAAAAATGACAGTAAGATTTTTGCCATCTCTAATATAAAGTCTGATCTAGCGATATTCTACTCAAATTTACATCCCTTTATGATGCTGTTGGTGGTAGCAAACAGCTAATATATTCATTTAAAATAAAAAGAATGACTTTGGATTATCTTCAGTTATTCATTATTAGTTTTAATAAATGTCACTGGGTAAATTAAGAGAACTAGAAATTATGCCTCTTCTGGCAACTTAATTGAACAAATCTTTTCCCATCGCTGCTAATATGTATCGTATGTACTCTGTGACTCATCAGAGATACAGTAATAAGCAAAGCAGATGGTGCCCTTGCCTTCCTGGCACAAATCAAAAACTACAGCACATAATTACAAACTGAACTGTGATAATAGGGATAGTATGAGATGTCTGTCCTAAAGTAGTGACATTTAAGTTGAAGGTTAAAGGATGATTATGTGCAAATAGGACTATTTTGATAGTTAAAAAGTGTGTTCCATGCCCAGGAAAGAATTTCAGTAGCCCAGACACAGGAGGGATGGTAGCATATTCATGGAGCTGGGTATAGTCCAGTGAGATTTAAAAGCAGAGATGGAGAGAGAATTATATAGCATGCATGTAGGAAACTACAGACAGCAAAAAGGGGTTGTAGACGTGAGGTAGGCAGGAAGCAGGTCATAAAGGGCCTTGTGTTCCATGCTACAGAGCTCATATTTTATTGTTTCCTGGGGAACCATTACAGAATTTTAAACAAGAAAGACCTGGTCACATTTTTGTCTTAAAGAGATACTGGTAGCTGTATAGTAAATAGGTTTTGTTAGTGAAAATGACAATGATCTATTATCTTGGCTTATTTTTAAAAGCTCTAGTTAGTTAGTGCCGAGTGGTACAGTATTTATTAAGTAAAACAATTTTCACATTTAATTATTCAGCCTGTAAGCAAGCACCTTCACTTCTGGTTGGCTGTGAAGATGAGAGACTCAAAACTGTAAATATCCCTTTTGTCCTAAAAATCTTATTCTAAGATTAATAATAATAGTCCATACACCTCTGCCTGTTTCCTAGAGAATAGCCTTCTGTGTGATGGAACAAGTTTAGTTTTACCAGTTTGAAGCTTTTGGGGTCAGAAGAACAAAGGGGTAATCACTGGTAGTTTTAGATGAGAGATAGAAGAGTCTTCCTTTAAAGAGGTGGGCATTTTGGGTTTTTTTACCCTTAGACTGTAGCTCAAATGTGGCCTTGAAGGTTGTCTCCTTAAAGGATGTGGCAACGGCATACTTAACGATTCTTTTATGCAACATATAGCTTAGAGGCCTCACCCATTAGCTGAAGGTTGCCCATCTGCTTGTTTTGTGATCTTATGAAGCTGGAAAATGATTCTAAGAATCAATTTTCCTCAAAGTATACTAACAAATTTTGTGTTACATTAAAAGAAATTTCTTTCCCTGGTCCATTACTTTCCACCAAGAGATCCAGTTTCCTGGTGGACATTCTGTGGATAAAATGTGAATTTGTTGGTGGTGGTTGTCCTTCTACTTCTTGGCTTCCAGAGTTACAAAGCAGCGATTCTGTTACATAGCAGTATCCATCCAGCACTTTGATTTGAGTCATGCTTCGGTGGGTTTTTATTTTAGATGCTTTAAAATTTTTCACCCTACTGGGACTACCAAAACATAGGGATATATATGTGTTTTACGTAAAAAGAAATGGAATTAAATAGATTTTTAGGATAGTGTGACCTTTTAAGTGGATTAATGTATGTAAATATGTTTCAAGTTCTTAATTATTGTCTACCTTTTAACTTTTTATTCTATATTCCTAATATATATGAAACTTAATTCAATCTATATCTCTAAACTAGGCGGTCCTGAGTTGAAAAATACGACTGGGCCTTAGACACAACAGGAACCAGAATTGTCTTGCTGTATGTCTTGTTTTTCCCCTTTCTGTGTACCTGATCATATTTCTTTCTTATTTCAGTCTTTTTTTTTTTCTTTCTGTGTATGAGGAAATAACAGCCTGCAATAGTTACTATGCTTTTTTCTTGTAATTTTCATTAGCTGTAGGAGACTGGTTCTTGCTTAGTTCAGGTATCCACCCCTGAACCAGTCTAACTGGCTGGGACTGTGTGGGGAATGGTGGCTCACCTGGCCCAGTTAGACAGCTGTCTTGGACAAGTCATCTTGTAATCAGGGTCATAAATAAGAAAAAAGCTTCCTTCCCAACCAACCATGTGCATATCAGAAATGGGATGCTGAGCAGATCTTTTTTAAAAGAAAAAAACAGTCACTAGTTTAGTACATGAAATGGTATAATTTTTTTGTAAGCAGTTCAGAACTGCCTGAAAAGTAAACTAGTAGTTTATAATTGGTTAATAAATATTTTCTCTTACGCAGGATACTGAGAAGTCAAGAGACGCAGAGAAGTAGAAGGCATCCTCAGATTACTCAAATTCCACTGGGAAATGAGAGGTTGTTTGTGATAGGTGTAATGGTGCATTTCAGTAAAGATAGCAACATTTATACTAGGCTTAACTGTTGCATTTTCCTGTGCTCCTTTTTGTGACCAGTGTGCCCTGCTGGTTTACCATAACTAGGCCTCTTGTAAATAATTATATGTGTCTAGGAGACCTAGAGAGGAGATAGACGTCTGAGCACAAATCTATCATCACTAATCCAGAAGAATATAGTATGTTTCCTACTAATGGTAGGTCAGTAGCAACTTTGTAAACAAATAGTGTACAGAACATTCTAACTTTATATGTACAGACCTATCAAGCAAGCTTGACTTTTAGCTCTTTTATATTAGGAGAACCTTCTGATTAAACATAGTAGGGCGGCCACATGCCTGTATTTACTCTCCCTCCCCGGACCCAACTAAAATGATAAGTGAAAAAATAGGGAAAAATTATATCACAAGAGCAAAGTGAATTGGAGAGGGAATAGTACAACACAAGAGATTTCAATACATATTTGGAAGATTGAAGTTGTGGAGAAGGAGGAACTAAGCAAAATGGAGGAAGATATATCCTAAGCATTTGCAGAGGGGAATGTCTGTGAGAAGTGAACCAGTTTTCTTGTAAAAATCTCAGAGGCTCAGGAATTAGAGGCACACAATTGTGTGTGTCTGTGTGTGTATAGCGGGGGGGGGGGGCATAATAAACAAGGGGAAAATGGGGAATTAGTTGAAAATCTATATAGGAAGTGTCAAAGGGATCTTAGGACCCTCCTGTACCCCATGTAGCCGTACAAATGTAACTTCCATTCTCTGGGACCACAAAAGAACAAGCATATGGTTATATTTATTTGAGGAGAAATTAATAAATAGGAGAGGCCCCTTCTTGTCAGGGGAGTCAGGAAAAGATAGCACCAGAATAACAAAGGTGGATTCAGTGGAAGTTAACGTACTGAACCCCTTTTATCTGCCCTGTTTGCAGAATACTTGTAGCTTGACTCAAAATTCTCAGATAAAAGTTGGAAAGATTTTCTCTAGATTAACTGAATGCCCTGGAAAAAAATACTATAGTTTCCCCACGTTCCACCTCCATCTTTATTGAAAAGGCTGACTTATCTCCCAGTTAACTTGTTAATACTTTTGTATATGAATAGATAGTGAAGGATTACCAAACATTTACCAAAAACCTTTAACATTATAGAAGCCAAAACAACAGGAGCTAAAAAAAAGAATGTAGAAGAAACAGGCAATGTTAGAGGAGGGGAAAAAAACCAACCTGCACCCACACAAACCACATAACAGAAGATCAATTGTATCCATGAAACAAGATAAGCATTCTCAAAGAAAGAATGATCAGAGAACAATGAAAAATAATTCTTGGAAAATCAACTTTTCAGATAACCAAAACAAACGACATGTCCATAGGTGAAGAGTGGGAGATAGTTAATAAAATTCTCCCAGATCATTAAACAGTAATGGAAAAATAAAGAATATGAGAGAAAAGATAATAGTTGTAATATTAGACCAAGATGGACTGATAAAACTAATAATGAACCAAGAAAATAGAAGGAAATAAACAGAAAAAAATTTCCAGATGTTGAGAATATAAGTTCCAGATAAAAGGGGCTCACTGAGTACTCAACATGTTACGGAACACAGAGGCCACAGGGGCCAAGGTTCGTTATGTCCGCCGCCTTATGGAAAGATGTCTCTCAAAGCCAGAGATTTGTGAAAAGGAAAGGAAATGTATGTTTATTGCTATACAGAGTTATGGTAGCAACCTAACGTCTTCATTAAAATATCAAAGTCCTTTAGGATACCCACAGACGCCCATGGTGCTTCCTTCTCCCTCCGCCCTAATTCAGGGTACCGTAACTCAGGAAAAGAAGCAGACGTTCGGGATCCAGACTCCTGACACCGTCAGCTGTGTCGCCATCCAGGCAGGATCTCTGATTAGTCCAAAGCCATGTGGCACCTTCTCATGGCCTACTGGCAAGAGTTCTTTTACCTTCCAGGCAAAGTCTTTCCTATTTCCCAGGCCACGCAGCCAAAGGGAGCACCCCAAAGTCCTCTTCTACCAAAGCTGCGGGGTCTCCACTCTCCCAAAGCCGCGTGGTTCTCCCTTCACCTAAGTTGTGGGGAGGGGGTCACCACTCAGCCAAAGCTGAGTGGCAGTTCTCTGCTAAAGCTACATAGTGATTCTCCCTCACAGGGCTGCGAGGATCCTGACTCTGCCCAAAGCACGTGGTTCTCTCTCCAATGGCTGCCACGCCTGGGTTTAAATCCCCAGGCCAGTCTTCTTCTGCAGCCCCATTTCCAACTCCTCCCACAATCAGTTACACCTGCCAGCATTCCTGTATCCTTCCAGCTTTACTGGACTGCCGTAGTGAGTCTGGGCAGGTGTGGCCCCATGGCATGGAGCCAATCATCTCCAAGCTCTCATGCAGATGCTGTAACCAAGGGGAGTTGCTTTCCACTTGCATCTTGGGTGGAAGTCACTCCCTTCTCCCTGGCTCAAAGCATGGCCATAGCTGTTTAACATATCTATGAAACCAGTTAAAGGTTATAGATATGTTAAATGACTGTTCTGGAGGTTATCAGCAAAGCTGTTGTTATGCAAAACAGCTCTCAATGGCTCTGCTCCATTTGTCCCTTCCACCAACTCACACCTGAGGGGGAAGGGGTGAGGGCATCTTATATGTCTTTCTAATAATTCCTGGACTCCCTGAGTTCTAGGCCCCATTCCAAATCCCCTTTTGGGGGTCCCCCTCTTGGCTGCACCCTGTTACAAACACACAGCACACTTTGATGTGTTCTTCACTAACGAATGAAGAACACATCAAATCACATTCTAAAATTACATTACATTACATTACATTATAGGTAAGATGGCCAAACCTGTTACTACTTCCAATTAAAAGGAAGTGACAGGGACTAGATTACTCCTCTACCTGAAAGAACTAAAATACGGGGGAAAACATATACAAAACAGTGGTTTTCAAGGCATTGTACATCAGACAATAAAGGAAAGTGATTTCTAAGAGATGGAAAACAAGTGAGGTGAGTCCTGCGATTGATCCAGCTTACTGTCTGGAATTTTCAACCTGCAGTACAGGAGGGGCACTTAGGTGTTCTCCTAGAGTTGAGAAATAGCTGGGAATTGGGGGATGCAAGAGCAGCTAGTTGGTAGTACAGATACTACAGAGTGAAGAGCTAAACAAAGAGGGAGAGAAAGATCTGCAGAAGGTCACCCTTGAGTCTTCAGTTGCACATGCATTGAGTATGTGATGAAACTATCGAAAGCTAGAGAAAGAGCCACTGGAATGACTAGAAGGAACGTTCCTCGAAGCTCACACAGGGGCTGGGGTACTTTGTGTTCTCACCATTCAGACTATAAAACTATATGACAGAATTTTGCCTCAGTAATGGAGTAGAATTAGCCTTAGGTTTAATGTTGCTCCAGTCCTGCCTAAGAAAACCTTAAAAATAATACCTTAAAGGATCAACTTTCTAAATTTGTTTCTCTCCTGTATGAGGAAAGAGCAAAGAAACACCTTTCTTTGTCCCCAAGCTCAATAACATTTGTAAAGGAATACAAAAACATCTAGCACCTAACAAGGATAAACTTTCAATGTCTGTCATCCAGTCAATAATTTTCATACATGCAAAGACCCGTAATGAGCAAAATTCACCAATTGGAATCAATCCAGAAATGGCACAAATGATAGAATTAATAGGTAAAGACATTAAAACACTTAAATAACTGTGTCCTATATATGGAAGAATCCAAAAGAATTCAGAATATTAAGAAGCAGCAATGGAAGATATAAAAAAGCAAATCAAAATTCTAGAGGTGGAAAATACAGTGGATGGAGCTAACAGTAGGTTAGATATTGCATTAAAACAAATTAATGAATTTGAAAACATGGCAATAGAAACCATCCAAAATGAAACTCTGAGGGAAAAACCTAAAACAAAAGTGAACAGCTATGGGGCAGCTTAAGCAGACTAATATAAGTGTAATTGAAGTCTCCAAAGAAGGGGAAAGGGAAACGTAAAAAAATACTTTTTAAAAATGCCTGGAAATTTTCCACATTTAATGGGATCTAAACCGATAGATTCAAGAGTTCAATATTTCAAGTACAGAAAAAAAGGGAGGGGGGTTGAGGTGGAATAGGGTATGGGGGAATAAATGGTAATGGGAAAAAATAATAATAAATGAACTATTAAAAAATAAAGCAGGAAAAAATTAAAATGCTAACTCCTTCAATTTTCATTTGGCCATAAAATCTTAGTGAAAGTTTTTTTGCAAATGAAAACAAATTGGAATTGGGTTCCCAGATAGAGAGTACATCTATCAATCTATTTCACTGCTTTATCTTAAGTTACTATCTTCTACATCAAAACTACCTAAATTAAAATAGGTATTAATTAAATATGTATTGAGTTCCAAATATGTTCAAAGTTGAATACAATATAAGATGTGGTTTCAACCCTCAAGGAGACTAAAATCTAGCAAAGAAACCTTAAAAAAGAAAAAAAGGCCACCCCAAGGCACACAACCAAGTTGTTTAAAACTAGCAATAAAGAGAAAAATCTTTAAAACTTTCCAACTCTTGGTTCAGTTTTCTGTGAACCTGAAACTGCTGTAAAAATATAAAGTCTATTATTTTAAAAATGCTTACTGTTTTAAGCCAGAAAATGAAAATCTGCCAGAAAAAATAGACACATTATGTATAGAAGAACAAAAAAACGATAACAAATTTGATGTAAGTAACAATGCAAGGTGGAAGACAAGAAACAACATCTTTATGAACAAAAAAAAATTCTGTCAAATTAGAATTCTATATCCTGTGAAAATATCTTTCAAAAACGAAGGGGAAACAAAGACTTAAAAATGTATAAAAGCTGAAAAAATTTATTACTAGTAGGCTTGCACTACAAGAAACGAACCAAATCCTTTTAACAAAAGGAAAATGGTGTCAGATCGAAATATGCATCTGCTTAAAGGAATGAAAATCAATGTGAATGGTGATTGTTTTTCCTTATCAAAATCTCTAAAGCTGTAGCCCTCAGAGAAAGAGGGAGGGAAACACAAAGGCATGCAGGTGAATCTCTTTAAAAGATAATCAGTTGAGTTTTTATGAAATGAAGCACTGAAACATGCTATTGCACAGATGAACCTGAAAGACTAAGTTAGAAAGGTCATTTACAAATAAGCACACGTTGTGTGATCCCATTTATATGAAGTGGCCAGAACAGGCAAATATGTGGAGACAGAAAATAGTTTAGTGATTGCCCAGAGTTTGGGGTGGGGAAGAGGGAGCAATAGAGAGTGATTGCTAGTGGGCATAAGGTTTCTTTAGGGATGGTGGAAATGTTCCAAAGTTAGATTGTGGTGAGGGTAGCACAATTCTATAAATAGAGTAAAACCCATTGAATTGTATAATTCAAACAAGTGAACTTTATGGTACTTAACCCCTCAGAGGTCACAGTCAAAAAAATTACAACGTGAGTCATGTTTATCCGAGAGATGCATTCATCACTAGTATGTGCTGAAATGTGGGGAAAAAATTTTAAACTGAAAATTTGCATTTATTATATTTATATGATAAAATGCATGATTTATTTTTATTTTTAGTTAATCTAGATATTAAAGAAATATGAAAATGTAAAAAAAATTTCTTTTTAAATAATGGAAACATGGATATTGCTTTAAAAAAATACAACCAAAAAATACCTTTTAACATTAATCAAAGTCTCCAGTACTTGGCTTTGTAAAACAAAGTCTTCACAAACAATATTGCTGTGCTTGAGGCATAAATACTTTTCAAAACACTTGCAAAAATATTTTGATAGGTGACTTATTTTGAATTCACAGCACCTAACACATCTTTCTCTACTTGTTGAGGAAGCTATATCTGTGTTAGAATTTCCTTCAATTTGTGTTGAAATTGATGAAGTTTCAGGTGTAAAGTTTTATGCACACGTAGAGATTTCTGAATGCCTTTTCATTTGTCCTGACAATAACTGCATTATGAGATTTCTCATAAATATTTTGCACTTTATTTTCACATTTCTGTTCAGCATATGAATAGTCTGAGCATTTACTCCTGCAATATTCAAAATTGTGTAGAGCAGGGGTGTCAAACTCACTTTCACTGGGGGCCACATCAAGTAATGTTTGGACTGTATAAATGTAACTACTCCTTAACAGTTAAGCAAGAGCCCAGTGCTGCTGCCGGGTAGAAACAAGGTGCCTGGCCAGATAAAACGAGGTAGAGGGCCGGACTCGGCCTGCAGGCCTTGTGTTTGTCACCTATGGTGTAGAGTATAACCATAGGTGTCGTGGGGCTCCGCCCTCAGAACCCCATCCATCCTCCACTTATGAGAATAAAACTACCAAGACAGGATCTGCTTGGGGAGGAGAGGTGGCCAATCTCTCAAAGGAGAAGGGCTAAGAGCCTCTTCCTCAGTGGGCTTTTATTGGGTCATTTTGCATAGGAATACAGGCTAATTGATCATTATCAGGCAGTAAGGATCAAACAATAGATAAACAAAGAACTCTGAGGGCCTATTTTGAGCCAAGGTCAGATAGCTAAGGAGCTATAAAACTTTGAGGAACAAACTCACTTCTTGCTCGGACCGTATTTAAATGAGAGCACTCTTAGCAAAGCAGGTTTCACAGGACTTTACGAATTCTTTCTTATGCCCAATTACCCGAGGAGCTTCTCTGGCCAGCACAGGGCTGCACCGCCTTAGTCATACTTTCAGGCTTAAGTGGATTAGAGCCAGGAAGCAAGAGATAAGGAAGACTGCTCCCAGATGGAAATGGGGACTTAGGCTATGTCAGAATAGCTGGGGGGTGAGGGTCCATCACCCCCTCTTTGCTGCAGCCCCCCCATAGTCCTTCCATGAGGGCCTTCCAAGTGGTCATGCCTGGCTTGGATTGCCCCTCCCTTGAGAGATCTTACCTGTCATT